>VZRN01003459.1:605963-736498 GCA_013397935.1 Dasyornis broadbenti | reverse complement strand
TTTTTTTTCCCAAGAAAGCAAACCTGAAGATTTCTTTCCCTCAACTCTAATTGGCAGGACATTCACTCTTGAGTAGTAGATTCACTATCAGCAATTCTTACATGAAAACCAGAGAGAAACTTTGAGAACCACTTTTCTGTTGGAAATCTAGATTAGAAGATAACTGCTGGCAACACTCCCCACCTGTTGTTCTTAAACACTCTTCTATGAATAGTTCAAGCACTGATTATGCCTCTATGCTGTTGGTGCTGGACAATTAACTAAGAATTTTACTGAACAAATGAAAATACAGAAAGGGAGAAAGTATTTTGAGTGGAGAACAGAAATTCAAGCATCTCTGAGACATCTTAATGCAAGGCTTGTCACAGAGCTGGTAACACAGTATGAGCAACCTGTGCCTGTGTTACTTTCATAATAAACCCCTGTGGTAGGTGTAGGAGGCTGTTTCCACTATAGCACCTCAATAGTTAGATTATCATTTTCATGGACAGTGTTAAGTTTCCCATGAGACAGTGCACATATGGTACAGGTGAAATATGCCAACCATTGTTTGAAATTTAGGACAAAAATATGGTAAAGAGAGTTTGTGTTCATTTCCAACAATGTAAATGCTTAATTTATACAACAGTCTTGCAAGAAGAGATGCAGTTGGGACCGTTCAGAGTAAAAGTAGTATCTGACTGAGAGCCAGGGTTCTGTTTCTTGAAAGCTGGTTGCACACATTGTTGTGATGTGCAACATAGCTCATAAAACTTATGAACCATACTGGATGGTGTGACCTGACTGCCATTTGTTCAGCTTCATTGGAGAGGTAATTAAAAACAACTATGTACTTGGAAAGGTAGCACTTCCCAAGGAAGTAGGCAGATTGAAGGCCAGACTGAAGTTGCAGTGGGCAATGCGCATTTCATGAATCTTTGACGTTAAAAAAAAAACAAAACACAAAAAAACCCCCAAAAAACCAACCACCCCCAAAACAAAACAACACAAAAAAAAGCCCAAACCAGACAAAAATAAACATCTTGGGGAGAAAAGCAGACCCCAAAATGCATAATGAAACACTACTGCAATTTACTGCGACTGTTGACTCTAGGCCTCTCTTCTCTCAGTTAAAGACAGAAGGCCTGTGGTGGGCAATAGGTTGATTTTGTTTATTTCTCAGTTTGCACTGTGTTTCTTTTAGGAGAAGAATTCAGGTGAGCTGTCCCAGAAAGAGGGGCAGGGGGGAATTCAGCGGGCTGCAGGAGAAGGGCTCATGCCTTGGTAAAGATTGAGTGAGCAGCCATAGAAGCCAGATGTTGTAGAAGGAATGTGTTGGTGACCAGAGGAAGCTGCAGTGTCACCCAGACTCTGAAGGTTACAAAAAGCAATTCAAAACAAGAATGGAACCTACCCTTTAGACCACAGTGGGAAGTGAAAAAGCTTTGTATGAACAGTATTTTCAAAAATAATCCTATTCTGTCTTCCTGACATTTTATGTTTCTCTTTCCAAAGTTGAATGCTCTAGTGGTTCTTTTAATAAAATCTACATGATGCTGATGGTGATATTATTATTATTAGTGTTGTTATTATTATTTTCTCACACTGGGAGAGTGATTCAGCATATTCATATCAAACTCCTGTTTAATTTAGCTCCTGTAATATATCAAGGATTGAGATCTTATTCACCAACTCTTCTTGCAAGAATTTTTACAGACCAGGGACTGGCATTTTCTCTTACTGGAACTGGAGCTTAACAGTTCCAATTCTAAAGAAAACACAGTCAAACTATGGTAAAGCAATTTCATTACTCAGAGAGAGTTGAAGACCTTCATAGAATAAAGGATAAATTCTGTAAGTATCTTATGCAGTGAATGATCACGTAATGCAACAAAGGTTCAGAAAAACCAAGAAAGGACCTGCTGTCCCTTTCTGCAAAAAAAGAGTTCCAACAAAGAAAAGAATAGTAGAAAGATGACTATCTATTCAGAGCTATCCTGGACTGATGTATTTGACTTTTTTAATTTCAACTTCTGCCTGATTTTTCATTTGACTCCTGTAGAGAGGACTAAGACAACGTAAACAAGTTTATAGGAAGGTAAATACAACACTTATGAGTGAGATTCTGTCAAACAGAGGGTGTAAAAAGAAAATACATGGCAGTAGCAGATGAAGGTGAAAGGTTAAAAAATGCAGTGCAGGGGGACCAGGTCTGAACTAACTACTGGAATAACTACAGTTAACCAATATAACACAGTAACCTGTCTGAGGCCAAAGTTTATGGAAGGCCAGCAGTGTTTTGGCACTGAATACTCTTTAAATAACTCCAAAATTTTACTAAAGAGAAAGGCTTTAGGAGCTCCACATTACAGGAAAAATACTAAGCAAATACAGGTTCACATGTTATTGCAAACAGCAAAAGTCAACACCTTAACCAACACTTGAAAAGAAATGCAAAACTTATAACATTTTGCAAGCATCAGGAAGGTGAAAAAACAGAATGAAAGCATCGCTAACTAAATATTTTGAAGGAAAGATGAATGCTGTAGAAGAAGTCATTTTTTGAAATATCATTCTATGTGAAAATTCTGTGCATTAGTTCTCAGCTGGATATGAGTATGTAATGAATTGTACGAAAAAGGTTTTGTTATAAAAGAAGGAAAACTACATGCATCAGAGAACAGGATGTGAGAAGGAAAACTAACTACATTGTTAGAGGCTACCAAACTTGCATTTAGACACAAGGGACAGAGCATGCAGAGCACATACAGAGAATGCCAGAGTATACAGAGAAATAAAAAGCCAGAGGAAAAAATTATTTTGTATCCAGCATTCCATTTGAAGAAGATCTGTTTATCTCTTTTATGAGTGAGAACAATTGCAAACTGCAATATAATCACTGTCAGGAGAGGTTAAAACTCAGACACATAGGCATACAATGCCATTTCTTCCATTTTACCTATCCAAAGACCCTGAAAGAAGATAATAAGCTGATTCACATCTGTCTTTTTGTTCAAGCAGACTACGGGCAGTTAAAAAAAAAAAAAAAAAAAAAAAAGACAGATTGAAGAAAGAGAGAGACAGGAAACAATGACCAGAACAAGTGGCATTTATTCTTAACAGCTGCAGTGTTTGTTTTAGAAGAAAACACGTGGACGCCCAGGTGCAAGATACCTCAGGGCTTAATCAGGCATTCTTACAAAAGTCAGCCATTAGGTGCACTATGAACATTTGTAATTGTGTTTTATGCTGTTGGTTGAAGAATTAGGGAGTTAATTTTTGTCTGGAGCGTAACATATGATAACATAGACTGTATCTCTCCATGGCAGAAAATCTAGGCACTGGGGTGTTGCTGTCATACACAGTTAGTCAGTCATCCTTTTGGAGATTAAAGCCATTGTTTGACAGGAACCACAGACTGTAATCCCTGAACAGTGAAGGGAAGGCAGTGAACTCTCATTCAGTTTACATCTGTATCTGACACTAAAGGACTCACACCTTGGTATGAATCTTGGGTATCAGTTGGCATTAGGAAAAGACTTCTCCCATGGTTAAACTTTTCCGTGATTTTTATGCCTTGCAAGTAATTTGTGTTATCCATGGAGACACGTAGAAATTGTTATGGACAATAGTTTGGCCTAGGCAGTTCAAAGATCTGTTCCACTTCCATAATTAGTATATAAAATTCCTAAAGATTCTGTAAAGTTTTGTGAAATAACTTTGTTGTACCAGAGATTCAAACAGGCTGGACATGAAGGATTAGTGCTTCAAGCAGCCAAGATTCTTCATCCCAGTTCAGGGGTTGCTTTATCACAGAGTCTTTTGGCCCAGAATCATGTGTCAATTCTCAATTGCCAAAAAGACAGTAGAAAAATCAGAAGTATTTTAAAAATGTATTAGTTGTCTTACTATGCAGATAAATGTTTTAATCCTGTAAAATCTAGATAAAACAAACTTTGAGATTTTTGTGTCTCCATTCTCTGCTAACTAAAATATTTTCATACTCCATAATTCTGTCCAGTCACCCACAAAACAGTAAAACACCATCTCAGGTTGTTATAAAAGTACCTGAAAACTAAACAAAAGATAGGTAATCACTTATATATGATTGCTCTCTCATTTGTAGATATTCATATCGTATTCCTAGCACAATTACTATATATTAAAGGATAAAACGCCATTGACAGCACCTGGTGTCATTGTCTGCTTTGTTTCATTTCAAATACAACCATCATAGTGCGGGTTATTCGTTGACACATATAAACTTCTAATTTTCAATATTTTGCTTCTTTTTCTGCCAGTGGACCCACAAAGACGCAAAATGCAAATTTGTCAAAAATATTCAATATTGGTCAGACTTCAAAACTATGTTAAATATTTATTCTTGAATATCTTATAAAAACATAGATTTTTCTCAGTGGGGATGATAAAGTTTTCTTATAAAAGACAGCAGTTACACGATAACTTCAAGTAAAAAGAGGAACATAATATACAACACGGGAATTTTTTTATACTGATATATAAATATATTGTTGCATTAACATAAACAATACTAGTAATAGTTCTAACAATTTCAACAAGAGTATTTTCTTTTCCTAGGAGGTATTCTGGCTGGAGTTTAAGGAGACACAATGGCTATGCAAGTATTTGATCAAGAGGTCATTGAAGGAAAGAGCATGCATGGTTTATTGGTCAAGGTGAGGCTGACTGACTTATCGTAAAAAAAAGTAGTAGATTCACAATGCTCGGATTATGTATAAAGATTCTTCTGTTGGTTTCAAATGGTGTAAATATATTATGGCTCAAGCAACTCATCCCAAACACAGAGTAATATCATTAACAAATGAGCAGGGAAAAAAAGCACTTTGGGTCATTCCAATTCTTTGCTGCATCAGAGTTGACTACAGGAAGATTCACAAACGGGCAGCACAAGAGGATTCATTACATCCACTGCACCACAGCTCAGCCTTCAAAACTCTACCTTACAAAATACTTTCCTGTCTCCTCTCACTCTGTACTTTCAGATCAAGAATGTTATATTTAAAAGGAAAGAAAACAATAAACCTTATACCTGCAGTGCTTCAAGTCCATTCTAACTAAACTTGGACTTTAAAGTTAAGCACTCCACCATGCATTTTGGTATTTATCCATCCCTGGTTTTCCCCTCAGTGTAGAAAGGCTAATTTTTTCGATGAGGTGGTGTCATGTGCCAGAGGAGATTAAGAAGGAGTCAGATAATTAAGCTGAGCACCTGCTGAGAATGTAGACCTTTTCTCCTTTCTTTTCCCCTTCAACAGGTTTCCTTTTTTCCCCCCCTTCTCAGAGCCATTATTACTTTCTCCTCAACTATCATAAATTGCAGGGAGTGGACAACCTCAAAATTAATATATGGAAATGCAAAGAAAAGTGGGAAGAGTGCTCTGTAAGGAATTCCTTTTAAAAAATGTTCATGTTCCATAATGGAATATTATAACTATTTAAGTGAAATCACAATTAAAACCTTGAATTTTGTAGAAAATAAATCTTGCTTAAGACATCCATTACTCATTTCCAGATTAAGTAGCAAACTATCAAAATTTAAGGGTAAAAAGGCCCTTCAATTGGACTATCTGGCAGCTGCCAATAACATGAGAACCCTTTGATATCTATTGTACAGTTTTTATAGCTATTTTTTTTTCTATTTCCTGGACTTTCAGGTCCCTGACCCAGATCCCAGTATGAAAAGAAAAGGTAGTGGCTGCATATCCTTAATGAAGTATCTCTTTTAGTACAACTTATTTGCTTACTCCACACATAGCCACCACATTTTTTTTTTGTCTCTGTCTGACCTTATCTGGTTGTTCCACTGGACTTTCTTGCAGGTCTGAGCTTCCTTCCACTCTAGAAGTTTGAAAAGGCACCTTAGGGCAGGCATAAAAGTCCATCTGGGGAGACAAATGAGAGGCTACCAGGTATCACACAGTAGCACTTATGCCAGTTCCTTGTCTGGAGGGTGGAAAAAGCACCTGGTCTTCATTAGCATTACCGCTCTGGTTAAGGAATTCCAGGTGTAAAAGTGTATAGCTGAAATCTGACAAAACACCTTTCATAGCAGCATTAGATCTGTGTAGTGAGGAACACTACCCCCTCCGGTATGTTTTATCGTGCCTTGAAAGCCTTAGCAAGCAGTGTCCTCTAATTGTGAAATCAGAGCTGTCATTTACTGGGAAGAACTCCTTAACAAATTATACCTAATTTCTCTGAAATTACCTTAATTGACGGTAAAAGCATGGCTAAACTCTATTCTCTATCACCTTCCCTTTTATCTTTATGCAAATATGATTCCACACTATCAAACTGGCGGTTAGTTCTCTGCTTAGAAAATATGGAACTGGACAAGATCCATAGATTATGCTTTCTGAATTGTCGTATCAAAAATTATTTATTTCTTTCCCTATCATCACTAATTTTTCCCTCCCACTCAGTGTAGCAGTGTTTGGATATAAGATATTGGTTTAGTCAGTTATACAGAACAGAAGCAACAGAGGAGATTGGTTCTCTTTGAATTTCTCCAAATATGGTGAGAATTTGAATCAAGACCTTGAGTTTTATCTCAATTTAACACCTCAGGGAGGGAAAAAACGCTTAAAGATCTTGCTTACCTAACTTGTTTCTGGCTAGGATACAGGTTTTTAAACAGATACAAATATCCCACTATTTTATTCATATTATCAACTTCAGACAAGATGTCCATTTATGAATGCTAGGAAGATAAACTGTCCAGAAGCAGACCTTAATATGAAAAAGGGAAATGCCAACTATTTCACTATATATCTACATCCAAAAAGCTTATTAATGAAAAACAAATTTTGTCAGATACACAAGATTCATTTCTGTGTCACAGGTTGTCTTTGGACATGATAGATTTCTTTCTAAAGTAAGGATATAGTAATTCTTTTGTTTTCATTTCACTCTTCATATTTCTGTGTCATTTAGAAACCAATTTTAAACCCATTTTCTTGTAATATCATTAATTAATATAAGTCTAATTCTCTAGTAGCAACCATCCAAAGACCATCAATGGTGAAGATGACCTTTGAGGAATTTATACACAAAAGCAGCTTTCTTCCTTAGGCAGATTTGTTCTGCAGTGAAGAGAAATCTAACCTATCCAATAACATTTTTTTCTCTTTCTCTCTTTCTATCCTGGTTGGTTTTGATTTTTCAGGTTTTTTGTTTTGTTTTTTGGTTTTTGGGTTTTTTTTTGTTGTTGTTGGCTTTTTGTTGTTGTTTTGTTTTGGTTTGGTTTTTTTTTTTTTTTTTTGGTCGGGGAAGGGACTAACTGGGTTATGGGAAAGATAGCTTGTGTTAAAACTAGATCTCAATGAGTAGATCTTCAGACATTACTGAATGATAGCTACTGACAGATAATGAAAATGTCCAGGCATTTTCTTTCCCATCTAGTATATCAGTTTTGTATCTTTCTTTTCATCAGGAGTTTGTGTCTTCAGAAAATTCTATCAGAAACTTAGAGGAATGGAGTCACAAAGCAGTTAAACCACGGAAAAGCAGCTTGGACTAAAATTAATGTTATTGTTCAAAATTTATTTAGTTTAAAAGAAAACTTCTTAGACGGCCCTTTGGAAACTACCCTGAACTCCCTCTAAGTAACTTTATTTATAGGGTTTCCTTTTTCCAGTATGAGATGCAACCGGTGAGCCATAAATCAGTTTTGAATTTCTTTAATGAAAACATTCCTTTCTCATTTAATGTTTCCCATGCAGGATCATATTCTCTTCTGTGTAATAAGAATGTGTGATTGCTGAACTCGAACACACAGACTCCTAAATGACTATAATCACAACCTACCTGCTCCCTAAATGTTTTCAGTAGTCTATTACCAATTCAAACATATTGTTAAAATGTAACCTCTTTGTGCAATGACTGTCCAGTTTAAAGCAAATAATTTGTACATCTCAGTACACTTGTCTGAGAAGCTTGATATATACGTCATTAAGGAAAGATTTTCGTTATCTTTTTAAAATAAATTTTCAACTTCCTTACTGAAATAATAATTCATTCATTACACAGCAATAGAGCTGCAATGCTTGTAGGTGTACAAAAAGCATTTTGATAGTCTTTATTTGCAGAATGTGCATGAGTCCTGTTTCTTTGAGCAGGTGGTAGAAAAGAGGCAGTGAAAAGGGATCCAGTTGCATATACAAAACAACTTTCATCAAAAGGCCTTTGTTAAACAGTTAGACTTTGTTGGATGTAGTTCAGGCTCAGTGACCCCTTTCCTACTACATATTGAGCCTTTCAGCTGAGAAACCTCTCGTTCAAGGTTGTTATTAGAGACAGTATGGTGTTTAGAGGAAAGGCTCAGTGGGACAGGAATGTTGTAAAAGGTTCATTATATTGCTATTGTTCCGGGCACAGCCATCATATAGCAATTTTTGCTCCTTTCATGGAAAATTTCACTCTGCATGCTTGAACCCCAAGACCCACTGATAGGCAAGCCATTAGTACCTTTTCCCGCTGGCCTGCAGTTGTGTATGGACCAGCTGTTCTTCAACTTCTTTTACTTCCTTCTCACAAATTCTCTGTTCTGGAGCCAGATCTTAAGAACTGTTTCCTACCAGTCCAGCCAACCAAACCAAAAGCCCAAAACCACCATATATTCTGACTTATTTCCTGGCAGCATATTTCAACCCCTCTGCACAAATCTCAAACACATGCTGCAAAGAAAGCCCTAGAAGAACCACCAAGAACTGCACAGCAATCTTTAACAAGTTTGTATTGAAGCAATGAAGCAATTCCTTTTTTTTAACATACATGGCTTTATCTCCCCAGTAAACTTATGTATCTGCAACATCCTTTCTGATCATTCCAGCTGCTTCTGACTATGATATCCATAGTCATTTAAACTTACTTTTCCTCAGTTAGAAAGTAATGAAACAATTTTAGTTTTCCCCTTATACTGCAATTATTTTAAATTGCTAGTAAGTAATACACATTTAAAACCACCAAATATCTTTTCCACCCAAGAATGAAACTAGAGAACAAATAATCTCTTCACAACAAATACATGTAAAATCTGAGTTGAAGAGAGGCCAAGTTTAGTGCCTGTTCCAGGGGAATGGTTGGTAGCTCAGATGTCTGCTTTAAGAGGTCATACCTGTCTTAGCAGGCCAGCATGAACCCGAGTCCAGAGCAGTGCATCTGCCTGCTTGTTCCCATCCAGTCAGGTAGAGATGAAAGCAATTATATGACTCCAGGGTACTGGAGATTCAAAAGGAGTTTGAGGTGCAAATAGGCTTAAGGGTGACAACTGAGTTTATGACAGGGTGGTCATGGAAGTTGAACATGGACTCAAATTCACTGAAAACCAGCATCATTCATTTTTTTCACTTGCATACCTTAATTACTGTTCTTTATAATTCACATTCCATTCTTACCAGCTTTCTTTAAAGATCCTAATTTAATCATGACTAACCTTCTCCCAAATTCTCTAAAAATGCCATAATGTTTACCATAAACTTGGAGAAAAACACATTTAAGTGATATCAGAACAGTTAATTTCAGATACAGTGCATTAAAAATTATTTCTGACTGAATTCATTATTAAGTGTGTATTTAATGGCATTCAAATGAAAAAAAAAAAAAAAGTGGTAAAAACAGGCCAGTATAGGTAGTAAAAGACTTTGGGGGTTTTTTCATAGAGTAAAGAAAAAAAAAATCCCAACATATTTATGTCTGAATAAATTTGGGACACTGAAATAGCCTTCTATGCAACATTTTCAAATAATAAAATTATCTTTTTTTATAAAGTAAGTGTGAAGTTGTTAGAGATTTTATGGATTTACATGACGTGGAAGTGAATTCATTGCTTAAACAGACCTTAAAATTTTCAATCTGGAAAGTTATCCTTAAACAGAGTGCCTTGTGACCTATTCTGAACACTATTTGGTAAAATGCAGTACAACAGGGAACAGGCACTCACAAACTCATAATACAGTTCTTTTCTCCAGGCTCTGCCCTTAAAACAACTAGAGCGGTTTGCCAGTCTGGAGAACTGTTATCACTTGGCTCTACAGAGCATTCTCGTCCCATTTAAAGGGAAATTATACCAGGTCCTTCTTATTTAAAGATTCTAGCTTGTCTTTCCTAAGATAGCTACTGGTTTGAAAGATCATAATATCTTTGGAGAACTTTGACGTTTTCTCAGTCCCTTTGATCATTCATTTAAAGCACAGAAACTTCTGTCTTCCTAGCAAGCAACAGAAATGTAATCATCTTCATTCAGTTTCTGTTTGCTGTTAATTGAGCAGCATTATTCCCCAACCTTTTATTTGAATGCACCATATAAGTACAGTATATTTTCATGTATCCCTGCAACTGTAACAACCCACTTTTGCTGACACAGGAATTCATTTGCTCCAAAATAGGCATGGGAACACTTGTCAAAAATCAAGCTAACCAATGCCAGAAAAAAGACAGGCTGTATGCAGAGTTTTCCCAAACAGGTACATTGTCCACTTTTTCTGTCTTACTTTCTCCATATAGTGGTAGCTCATTTTTGCCAACCCTGAGGTACAGAATGACACCTAGGGCAATAAAACCCTAGTGCCATTTAAACTCCCAAAAACATCAAGTAATAAATTTCTGTGCTACTGCTGTCTCCGAGTCCCTTCTTCAGTTCACAGGATTTTGATACAGAAGATAGCAGGGCCAATGTTTCCCTTCAAAGACAATGCCTGTTTCCAGTGGTCTATGTCACATTAAGAAAGACTTGGATGATAGTAAAAATATCAAACTCAATTTTGTTGTGATTGAATTGTAATGTCATAAAAATTCCTATCGAAATGGAAGCATTTATACAGAAGTCTTCAAGCTGTTCACTAGATCTTTCTCTTGTGCAGACATATGAAGAGCATATACATGAATATGTATATTCAACCATATGTATTTTTATTTTGTATGCAGTTACGTGTATTTTTTTTAATCTCATCACACACACAAAGACACCAAAGAACAGATATGGAGCTCTGAAGCTATGAGTTATGATACCGTTGCTTTGTAGCAAAAGGAAGACTGCATCCACCTTCCTTGTCTTACCCTCCTGAAACATTCACTTCACTTCTCTGTGATTCCATTACCAACTTAATAACTAACATTGCAATTAGCTAAGCTTGGGTTGATATTTTGGCAAGTGTTTTCATACTCCAGCTGAGTCAGGAAGATTTTCCAGGTGGCTTTCACACAAAATAAAACTATCCAGAGATGCTCAGCTCAGAATTTTTCTCCAACAGTACAAGAGTTCATGTCAGGATTTATCTCCTGTCTCCTCCACAGACCCCAGGCATGCCAGTTCAAAACTCTCAGTGTACTAACAAGTTTCTCGTCAACTAAGGAACTCAAGATGAAAATCTCTCTAGAATTTGTCAGCCACAGAGGAACTCAAGCCAAACGTCCTGCCTTTTGCAGAGCTTCTGGCTTGCTATGTGGTGCTTGAAGCAAGGAAAGAGGATCTACAGTCTAGTTACGGTAAGATATATTTAGCCACCATCTACAGACTTCACGTTTCAATTTGGCATTTTTTCTTGACAAAAGTCAAGTGTGAAGTATAAGAAAAACCACATACCAAGCTGTTATGCACCTCCAGCAAGACAATAGTCTAATTGCACTGTGGTCTGTTTAATGCTAAATGCTAGAAATATTTTCTTCAATCTGTGGTTTGGAGCAAGACAGAGGATAGGTTCAAAGGTATGCAGTGTGAAAGACAATTAAAGAATAAGACATGATAAAGCATGTATTATAATAGTAGTCATTACTCTTTACGTGTAGTTAACCAGCCTAAAATATGATGTTTTCTTAGAAGTGTTCTGGTTCTGTATGTTTCTTGGATTTGATTTGGACATGTAGCATAAAATTTGTGATATCTTCATTGTGAATATTTCTCAAAATATTAACCTCTGCCTGCTGAGGTGAGATGTGGCAGATGTTTACAATCTCTTTCTTCTCACAGACACATTCTGAGTTGAGCTGGAAGGCTTTTGCTCCTCTCTGCTCCTTTTCACCTACAGTACCCTGAGATTAGAGATGGTCTGTGTTATTCACTGCCTTTGAGTGGCAACTCTCACTTTTCCAGAAGTCAAAACCACAGATGATCTACCTTTAGCCTGTTGGGTACATCGGTTTAGGGTTCAGTTTTCTCCCTCAGCTATCCCAAGTGTAAGATGGCAAGGATGTTACTTCAAGGTCCATAGGTCTACGTTCTAAATAAAGGAAAGTTTTGCTGGTATATATTGAGAGCTGCAGAATCTAGCAGGCCAACAGTGGTGAAGAAGCTCCATATCCTCAGGGTGAGTGAGTAGCAAGGCTGACATGTAGACATACACACAATTCATGTATGGCCAGCCTCAGACGGAAGAAAAGGCGTTTATGAAACAGACAGCATTAACATCCTCATTCTGTTCCCTTTGTTTCTCAGCAGTATGAAAGTTTGTTAGTGGAATATATATATACATATATGTTCAATAAACATATATATGTATATATTTAATATGTATACACTCCAGTAACTGGCCTTAGACATATATCTACAGCTGCTTTGAAACTCATTGTCTCCCAGCTGCTTCATGCATTCTCATACCCACACAAACAGCTCTCTATGTTAGCTGGCTCAGCCTGGTGGAACTTACTATTACCCAGCTCAGAGCTGGGTCTCTGAAGTAGCTGACTTGAACCTATTGCCAGTCCAGTAGACAACTCTCAGACCTTCAGTTCTCAACAGTACACAGTGCAGGCCACCCCAATTCGTGGCTCCCAAACCTCTTATCCTACTGACCACTAGTGTCTTCAGTTGCTGGCACCTGGTGCACACCCCTGTGACCTATGGTGACCCTGTGACCCTTAACTGGCGCTGAGCATCCACACAAGAATATTCACAGACATATCCCATTCAACCAGGAAACAGAAATAGAGATCACTAAGACAGAACAGACAGTGTTGAACACCTGCTGCTCATATGCTTCTCTTTGCAGTAAAGTACTGGATCTATAGGAAAAACATGTGAGACAGGGTCCACACTATCTAGAGCAAGGTTTCTACTTTTCCTAGGCGCACCAAGATGTGTTTGTCTTCCTGCCACAATAAAGGCTTTTAGTCACCTCTTATGTCATGAGCTGAGGCTTTACAGTAAGGTCAAAGGGTTCTAATTCCTTGTTAGATAGAGGAGAACTGAAAAATGCGTCATTAGTTTTTTGTGGAATTGTGGGTAGGTCTAGTTTGGTTTTGTCCCTCTGTTTACATTTATGATCTGGTGGATGAACTGATAATGGTGGGCAATTTTCATTTAATGACAGAGACATAAAGTCCTAAACAAGAAATAGATGAATGAAGCCCCAGGCAAGTTATGTCCTGCTGTTCCTAACACATGAAAATAAAAACATATTCCATTGTTCATCAGTGTTTGTGAGACTGAGGCTGTTTGGACGAAAGAGAGCGTGTAAGTACAGCATGGGATTATGTAGGGATTTTTTTTAGCTGTTCTCAGTCTAGAGTGTTATATTTGTTTTACTGTGCTGATTATAAAATGGTTGCATCTGGGAAACATATTTCAGAGCTGTAATTCTGCACTCTTCCTCCAGTGCCTGTCTGCAGCTGACAGTATAGACGAAAGGACAAATCCTATCATCTGCCTAGCACGTTATCACCTTACTACACACGTAGGTCCACTAATTTTAGACTGCTCATAGATTAAGACAAGGACCAAAAGAAGGAAGTGTCACAAAAAGCAGAACAGAATAAAGTAGCCAGATTTATGATTTTTTACTGACCAAGTTGATTAAGAAGTAGACCAATCAAAAACTGAAAGTTGATGGGAAAAAAAATAGTTGTTTCCCTGCACAAGAATGTTTTTACATAGGTTTGTAGTCAGATATTTTGCAATATCTCTTTTTTTTTAATGAAAAACCAAGTACAAGTGAATTGCCCCTTTGTAGAAAAACACCTATTGTTTTTTTTTGTCTTAATTTGTTTATATTTTAAATACCACTGGCTCAGGAAGTCTGACAAATCCTGTTTCTCAGAAGAAGAGAGAAAAACATTGTTGACTGACAGTTTTTTGGGAGGATAAATATTGGTGCAAATCATCCCACCCTTTTCGCTAAACATTTTTTCCAGAGGCAGCTGGGCAACTGAATGATTCCTTATCCAGTTTAATAATTTTGATGCTATTCTAAATAAAGTTCCCATTGTGCAAACATTTGCAATGCCCCTTGTTCATATCTAGGCTCTTGTCTGATGTAGGTTAGGATGGAAAGAGGCTGCTCTTGTCAGAGTTGTAGCAACAACCATGAAAGTCTCATTTTCTCTATGACATTAAAAAAGCTAGAAGGCAAAATGACAACAGCAATAACTTTTCCCCACAAGTACATCTCACACACTAACAAAACTGCTTTACAAAACCATGGTTTGTTTCTCATCAAAGTACTGTGAGTGAATGACACAGGACCACTCTGTGGAAGTAAACCTAGCAAGACCGAATCATGGAAAGGCAGACTGAGAGTATCTTAGCACAGAAGAAAAACAAAACAAAACAAAACAAAACAAAACAAAAAGCCTGCCATGGAAAAGAAAACATCTATGCCTGCTAAAGGAAAGCATGAGTAATTCAATGGAGCTGCTGTTCAACAACAGTTTGTCCGGCTGAAAATATTACTTCTGTAAGGCAGCCAAGGTGAATGTCAGCTTAGGTTATCTGTTGTGAAAGTGCCAGAGGTGTGGGTGAGATCTTCACAGGAAGACTTAGCAGATGTGCACTTAGCTGTGAGGCCCAACTTCAAGTTTTCTTTAGTCAGTGATGCTGGCACCTCCTTTTGCTTCTTACCCTTTTTCCTGTGTAGTTTCCATGCTTACTGTGTCTCATCTTACCTTCTCATTCACCACTATTGAAGAGGTGTTCTTGGGACAACATTCTGGCTAGTATCCAGAGTTTTTAGGTACACAGGTTTTTTTTCTCCACAATCCATGGCATAGAACATAAGACATTTTAAACTGTAATAATTCTTCAATAAGCTCCATTGTGCTTTCAGGAGTGAACCAGCTCTTTCCTCAACCCTCCACAGAATTCACCTTCTCCCTTTGAACTTGCAGGACATAAAAAGCCATGAAGTTACTTTCCTTGGAAGAGAAGGAAGACAAAGATTTTTGTCCAACAAGAAACCTGGGTTCAGTCACACTTCTGCTAGTCTCAATCTGGAGTAGCTCTTTAGGAGTACTAATGCCCCAGAGTAATAATGGCATAAGGCCTTACTAGGCCAATAGGTTTAAAACATTTTCAAAAAGATGTTGTCACCAAACACCAACAGTGTTACAGCATCTCTAATAGTGAACTATGATCCCACAGTAATGGCCCGGCTCTTTCCTACTCTTCAATAGACACTTAAACTTTGAGAGATGGGAACCCAGACTTTCCATTGTTTCCAGATATTTGGACATACTGTGTGAGAAGGATATATTTCCAGACAATGCTGCTAAGCTTCAGTGAAAGCATTTTCTTATTTCCACATTTATTAGCTGAGTAAAATCCACTCTTTACTGCATGGTCATCCACTTGGGATTGCTGCCATACGAAAGGAGGGGAATCTTAGTAGACAAAGAATTAGAGCACTAATACAAAAGTTAATAAAAGCTCATTATAGCTGTGGCCTGGTCAGCAGTCTTGACTTTCAATTATTCCCTAAGAGAGACTGATGTGTAAAGATCATTTCCTGCTTTCTTATGCACTCTCCCCTTCTCCTAGTAAAGAAAAAGAATCTTTCTTTGATTATTTAGTGCAGGCCAATAGTGTTCAACATCAGAAATAGTGTATTGCCTACATTTTGATAAAGAATTTATACTACTACTCAAAAATATCTTTCAAAGGAAACTGATAGAAGCTGACCTGACTCATAAAGTCTTTCAAGGGAGTGAGGGAGTGTGAAGAAGAAATATATTTCATAACCAACAGGATACTCGGCCATTGTGATGGTTAACTCTTTATCACTGGAAGAGCTTTTATATCTTCAACAGTATTCATTTCAAAAAGTTCTAAGGAGAGCCCACTAACTCTGAAATTTCATAATCATCACTTGCCTTGTCAGGTTAATATTGCACAGTATTACCATTTACTTATAATTCCTGTTCTGTGAGATTTAAAGAAGCATTCATGTAATTTTTTCTTCAAACGTACCTTCTGATGATCTGGCTTTGTTTTCAGCACTCAGTCTCTAGAAGGACTTCCTTCTTCTGTAACTGCTACCCAGTGTTTTTTCCTACTGTAGCCTAAGAAGCTATTGCTAATGATATTTTTTTCTTGATTCTTGATACTTTGTGCAAATGTTTATGATCTAATGCCACAGTCCCAGCAGGGAGACAGAGCAGTTAAGTGCTCAGGGTGACAGAAGGAGCCAGAGGCATTGCCTGTATTACAAAATATGTTCAGCTGACTGTGAGACTGACCATTGCATAAAACCACGTCTCCTTCACCACTTATTCTTGATGATTGAGTCTCAGGTGTGTACACATGGAAGAAAAAGAAGAGTGCACAGACCTCTTCTGTAGGGGAACTTCTCTGGCTTTACTCCTATTAACATGGCACTGGTCACTTTTGGGGGTCATATTGAAGGCAAGATTTCAAGTACAACTCAAGCTGCACACAAACTGTTGGAACCATGTTTCCCTTTGAGCAAGCCCAGTAACACACAATTTTATTAATCCATGTTTATACTTAATTTTCTGTCCTGTTTCCCAACATTTTCCTAAAAAGAGCCTGTTTTGTAGAATAGTTTTGTGGAAATTATTATAAATTGCTAGAAGTTTAAGTTTTGTTGGGTTTTCTTGAGAAATGGAATGGAAGAAGAGAATGGAAAAATCAAAACAAGTAGTCTTCAAATAGCCTAATCAAATAACAAGCTCTGTTCAAAATCAGTAATTTATCTAGGACATAGAGAGAGCCCCTTTCAACCCTGTAAGGGTCACACAGTACAGTATCGCTACACTGATGCACCCATATCCATCAGATAAAACATTTAAATCTGCCCTAGTCATTCTATACAATAGGAAAAGTGTGGTTCTAATAGAATAGTGTCAGAGGATCAGCTGCTTGGAAAATATATGCTTCGGCATTCATGAACCAGCAGGAGGCCATTGACCTATTCTAGTCCATAAGCATTGTCTCTTAATTATAAATAATTTTAAAATGTACATGAAATGGATGTTTTTTTAAAAAAAAAAATTTTGCTAGAAATAAAGGGTTTATTAAGGAATTTTATGACCAGCACACCCCTACAGCATGTCTTTAACATTCTCTTTTACAGCCCCATATAAAGGGGCTATAGAGGCAAAAACCCATGAGTTAGGGACACCAGGCTATGGAAGAAATCACTTCTTGTCCCTCCAACAGGTACTTTTTGTGATTTCCCAGAACTTACCATAATATTAAGTCTTGTAAGCTTAGAAACTAGTATATATGTAAATCTACTTACTAACTCTGTTTGTAAAAAACTCTCTTTTTGAGGACAGTGTGCTGTTCTTAACTGAGTCAGGCTTTGCAGGTTTGTGGTGAAAACTGTTTCCAGTTTTAATTTCACTCCCTCTGCAACCAAACACAGCAAATATTTCTACATACATTTTCAATAATAATAATCTCAATTTTACAGCAATGGCTTGGAAAAGAGGAATAATTAGCTAATACCAGTAAATGAAATATTAACATTTTATTGGTCAAGGCTTTTTCTGGGCTTAAAAAGTAAAAGTAGAATGTTAATAGCACTTACACTTTTACATATGATCCAATGCTCACAACATTTTTTCCATGTGATCTCTGTTTAATAACAAAGGCAAAACTTAAAGATCACAGCTTCTTGATACCTTACAACAAGCACCATATACTAAGATGGCTGGCAGTTACAATTGAGGATCTATGAAAAGGAGCATTGAGAAGAACCAATTTTAGTGGAACCTCCCTTGAGTCACCAAGATGTGTTAAAAAGCCAAAAAAATTCAATATACATAAAATAATCATGTTAAAATAGAAAGTCTAACTCAAAGCTCCAAAACTAGGAAATTGCCACATCTATTTAGTACCGTCCACTGTGAGAAAGATGCACACTTGGTCTTCTGCCAGGAGACCCTGAATCAGTGAGTCAACTTACATATCCGTCATGTATACCTGGAAACTTTTATGCTTGGCTAACCCTGAGATTTTTCAGAAAATGTGTATCTTTAAAGAGAAACAGATGACTGAAACATCATCAGTCATCTTTTAATTCTATTCAGTAGAGTGTCTGTTACCCTCCCAAGTATATAGACTGTCCATTTCAAAAAAACTCAGAGATTAAATCTTTGATGTACTTTTTAGAATGATTCTGAGCCCAGAAAGGACATTGACCTCTTGGGCCAAGTCCAGAGAAGTATTGCCAAATTTATTAGAAGGATGGAGCACCTCTCCTATGAGGAAAGGTTGGGAGAATTGAAGTTTTTCAGCCTGGCAAAAAGAAGGCTTCAGGGTGACCTAGTTGTGGCCATCCAGTACCTGAAGGGAATGTGCAAGAGAGACAGAAAAAGACTTTTTACAAGAGAATGTAGTGACAGGACAAGGGAGAATGACTTTAAACTGAAAGACAGTGGGTTTAGATCTGAGAGTAGGTTTAAGGAAAAGAAATTATTTACTGTGAGGGTAGTGAGGCACTGGAACAAGTTGCCTAGAGAAGTTGTGGATGCCTCATCCCTGGATGTGTTCAAGGACAGGTTGGATGAGCAACATGGGCTCTGAGCAACATGGTCTAGTGGAAGGTGTCACTGTCCAAGGCAATGGGGTTGGAACTTGATGATCTTTAAGATCCCTTCCAACCCAAACAATTCTATGATTCTATGACTGATAAAGATAAAATCTCATGTAAAAACTACATTAAAATTTATGTAAGTCAATTCTAATGTAGCCTCTAGCTCTCTAGTGTAACCATTGCACATTTATTTTATACCTAATTAGAGGGTTTTAAGAAAATATAGCAATTATTGTCCATTAGAAAGTTTCAAGTATAGTCTAAAGGTCTGAATTTGGATGACAGCAAAAAAGGTTTCTAAAGAGACACCAGCAGCAAAAGGGCCAACAGGTAAATGTGGTAGGTGAGCTGATGGCAAGGAGCATAGAAAAGATGGAGTACTTAACACCTTCTTCACCTTAGTGTTTATTAAGGCCCCAGGCCCCTAAGATTACAGTAAACACAGTGGAAGATTCTTGTATCCTTGGTGAAGGAGGATCAGGATAGAGAGCATTAAAACAAACTGGACCTATACATGTTCACAAATCTGGGTAAGATGTAGCCGCAAGTGCTGAAAGAGCTGCCTATGTCATTGCAGAGTTGCTCTCAGTTGCATTGGAAATATTGCAATAACCAGGGGACACTACTAAGGACTGGCAGACAGAAAATATCACTCTTTTCTTCATGGAAAGTGACCGGGAAGATCTAGAGACAATATGTTGGTAGTCTCACATCAGTCTAGGAATAAGATGGAGGGAATAATCATGGAAACCACTTTAAACCTGTGAAGGAGGACAAATTGAGTAGTAAGCATACATTCACAAAAGCCAATTCCAAGCAGCCTTCTGTGAGTGGCATGATGATTGAGTAGAGAGTAGTAGAAGTCATTTACCTTCACTTCAATAAGGCTTTTAACATTGTTGCCTTTCTCTTAAGATCCTCATAGATACGTAGATACGGGCTAGATAAGTGGATAGTGAGGCAGATTAAAAATCAACTGAATGGTCACTCCCAGAGAATTGTGATGAGAGGCACAAAGTCCAGCTGGAGGCCTATTACTCACTGTGTGCTGTGACCAGTACTGTTTGAAACTTTCATTAAGCCTGGACAATAGAACAGACTACACTTTCAGCAAATTTTCTGATCAGAAGAGGTTAATTTATCAGAAGGTCCTGCTACAAACCATGGGCAGGATGGAGAAATGGGCGGACAGAAACTTTATGCCTCTGAACAAAGAGAAGTCCTATGTCCTTCACCTGGGCAGGAGACAAGGCCCTGATGGGCAACAAGCTGATTAGAAATTTGCTACTGGGGAAAAAAAAATACAGCTAAGCATATATCCAGTGGTTGTATAATTATTGGCAGTTTAAATTATACCTGTTTGAGGAAACCCCATTGAAGAGAATTTGGCCAGATCAGCCCATTCCCTGTTTTTGACAGGAGAAAAATCAGGCATTGCATGGAGCAGGAATCACACATAATACAATCTCCCACCTTTTTGCTTGCATAGCCTTGATAATTGCTACAGGCCAAAAGGACTTGTGCAATTATCCTTTGTACTTGCTTTTCAACTGTAATGTCATTTTCTCCTCTAATTGTACTAAAAATAGCACTATTTGCCTGAACTTTAGTAAAGTCTTTGATACAATTTCCCAAAGCATTCTCTTGGAGAAACCGACTTCCCATGGTGTGGATAGGTGTACTCTTCTCTGGCTAAGAAACTGGCTGGATGGCCGAGCCTAAAGAGTGATGGTGAATCAAGTTATACCCAGTTGGCAGCCAGGCATGGGTGGTCCTCTCCAGGGCTCAGTAGTAGGGCCAGTGTTTTTAATGATTAACATCTTTATGAATGACCTGCACAAGTGGAACAAGTGCACTTCAATCAATTCACCAAGTTGGGTGGGAATTTTGATCTCCTGGAGGGGTAGGAAGATTCTGCACAGGTCTGGACAGGCTATATCAAGGGGCTGAGAACAACAGTATGAGGTTCAACAAGCCCAAGTGTTGAGTCCTTGCATCACAGTTGGGCACACTTGCTGGGCACTTGGGTCAAAGCAACCCCATGCGAAAACACTACCAGCTTGGGGCAGAGTGGCTGGAAAGCTGCTCAGCAGAAAAGAGCCTGGATGTGCTGGTCAGCAGTAGCTGAACATGGGCCAGCTGTGCCCACATGGCCAAGGCCAGTGGCATCCTGGCCTGTATCTGCAATAGTGTGGCCAACAGGACCTGATTGTCCTCCTCTACTCAGCACTGGTGCGACCATATGTCAAGGGCTGTGCCCTCTTCCAGGCCCCTCACTACATGAAAGACGTTGAGGTTCTGGATTGTGTCCAGAGAAGGTCAGCAAAGCTGTTGAAAGGTCAGGGATTTCATGAGAAGAAGCTGAGGGAGCTGGGATTGTTTAGCCTGGAGAAAAGGAGGGCCAGGAGTGACGATTTTGCTCTCTACAACTGCCTGAAAGGAGTGGTAAGGTGGGGGTCAGTCTCTTCTCCCAAGTACCAAGGGACAGAACAAAGCCAAATGACCTCAAGTTGCAGTAGGAGAGATTTAGATTGGATACTAGGAAAAACTTCTTCCCAGAAGGCAGTGAGGCACTGAAAAGGGCAATCCAGCAAAGTGGTTGATTCATTCTCCCTGGAGTTATTTAAAAGAGAGGTAGAAGTGTCAGTTAGGGATATGCTTCAGTGGTGGACTTGCCATTGTCAGGTTCATGGTTGGACTTGATGATCTTACAAGTCTTTTCCAACTTATGTGGATTATGTGGACCTTTGTATTTAACGTAGACTTTAGCAGGTTTTGCAGACAACAAAACTGTAGCCCTATAACAAAAGAAGTTTTCCATGCTGCCTTGAACTTCAGAGAAAACAGGGCCTGCTTGCCTCCCTCAAGTGTCATCATACATATTGAACACATACATGTGTTCAATTCACAGAAATCACATATAAAGAAAATTTTCACTAAGTTTTTAGAGCCCTAACAAGTACCTCACTAACCGTCATTTTTAACTAATAAGAATACTGGTTTTTAACCTGCCAGTTCAGATAAAATTGGTCTTTTGATTTTAATCCTACTTGGTCAATAAATTGAAATGCTTTGAATTATTGTCCATCTGTCCATAGTATACATCTTCAACCTAGAAACTTTCCCTCAATGTCTTTGCAATCATGGTTTAGTATATAATTTAAGCAATACCATAAATGCCAAGCAAAAATTCTGGGAAGAAAGCCTACACCTTCTGCAAATACTTAGCAACACTACGTGTTTGTTTTATTCTTGCTTGTGTGAATCATGGCCTTACCTTTAAATCCTCTGGCTTTTGTCACTCTAGGCCTCAGTCACTGCTATTGTCACTATAATTTTGTCAGAGAATTATCCAGGCAGGGCAGAATGGGCAGGAATACTCAGCACAGCAGTGTAATCTTTCACATTATCCTAATACTGTCTGGCTTAGCTGTATTAAAGTACATAGCTCTAAGACAGGCAGCAGTGGAAATGTAATTTGCAGAGTTATTAGAAGGCAGAGAGCCCCTAACGAGATGAGTAATTTAGAAGTCATGATACCAATCCCATTTTTCCCAATAGACTCTTTGGCATCTTACTGGTTTCTCTCTTTTGCACTGTCCCACACCCACTACTTTTTTGCATTTGAAGGGTTAACAGCAAATAAGACTGAAGTGGCATGTATTACCATGTCTTCTGCATGACTGATACTGCAATCGATCTGCAGCGGTTCATTTTCTCTCTGGAATCTCTGCCTACTGAGAACAAACACAAACACATGTGGAACCAATAGGAAGCAGACCAAGGGGTTTAAGAGCGTGTACCAACCTATGTCAGAAAGTTCTCACTTAACAGATGGGGCAATTAATAAAACAGTCAAGTGGTATGACTGCAGCAAGGTGCCTTTAAGTGCTAACAATCCTCTTTTGTCTTACTACTGTAGTGTACAGATGGATTCCAACTGAGAAGAAGCAGTGCATTGTGACCATGTTTGCCATCGTACTGTGTCACAGTATTTATAGGGTGCCAGGTGTCCAATGCCTATTATTTTAAGTACAAATAGGAAACTGGTTCCCTCCCTTCTAATTCCCCCCTGCTCTAGTATTTCAAGTGATAAAGTGATCATTAATTGGGGTAGAATTAAACCTTACAAGTAAATCAGCCTTTTTATCAATTTATAAAGGAAGGATTTGCCATAAAGTAAAGCTGACATAATGCCATCTCAGTTAACATGCATCTTTACTGTAGTGATCCTACACAAGAAAGTGATCTATAGGGTAGTGCATACGCCACACTATGCCTCATGATATCATATGTTGATTCTCAGAATTAGAGAATAATTTTCCCCTTTTGAGTATGAAATGCAAAACTGTCTATTTCCTATATAAGGCTTTCAGGGACTTTTACCAAGATTACTAATCTGGGTGTCCACACAAATTCAGCTGTATTCTTTTGTACCTATGTTCTATGTTCATTCCCCTTTCTTTTCTTTTTACCTCTTTCAGTCCCATTATCCTTTTTCTCAACATTGCATACCGTAGCTGGCACAGAACAACTCTCATCCTTGGAGAGGGCTGTTCTCAGTTAAGCACAAACAATTTTGTGTCCTTTGAGATGAAAATGCTTCATAAATACTCTTAGGCTCCAAATAAAGTTTAATAAGTTTGATTTGTTTTTTACATACATCATCAAACCTTATTTCTCACTCCAGACAGAAACGGAGCAGTGAAGGTGAGGTTGTTTTCTCAGGATCACTGACTTTAGCCTTGGAATCATCACATGCTGCCCAGCTGCTAGCTCTTGTGCTAGGATTGCACTAGAGAAGGGCATTCAGCAAGATACTTGATGCACAGGCAACCTGATGATATTTTGAATTTTATTTCTACCTTTGTTAATCCACTAAAAGGAGGAGTGAATTCTGGCAAAAAGACACCATTGCAGAGTGTTGCAGTAGGGAATAAGTACCTGATTATATTACCTTCACATTACTGCTTTGTCATAACACATTGCATAACTAATAACTTGCTTATCCAGTGAGTTGTGTATTATTGGTTTTATTATTGTTATTGTTATAATGCTTTTGACATCAAGTATGCGTAAAAAAACCCCAGAGATTGATTTAAATCTCAGAGCAGACAAGAAATGGTATCCTTTTACCACCTTCAGAAATATTCTGAAATATATATATAACAGAAATATACTGCTGATGGTTTATTTTGATCTTTATTTCTCCTTTATTTTGCACATAACAACGGCTTTGCCTCAAACTATTTATCACTCCGGTGAGTAAGGTTTGCAGGATCAAGTCCTGGCTATTATAAATGTAATGAGCCTGTCAACTCACCAAAAATTGATGGAGCCACCCCCACCCATTTGTGAAATCATTAAATTAGATGCCACTCACAGAAAAATCTCTTACTATGACTGATGATGACTATATGCAGTTTTGCCTATTGATATTTGTTCCAATTTCAAATAGAATTTGCTGGTGGTTTTTCTTTCACTATTCTATGTTCACTTAGCTTATACACCAGGTAACCAGTTCACCATAAGGAGAATATTTTTACTCAAAACAAGACTTTTAACTAAGGCTGGAGACCATTGTAGGGAAACCTGTGTTTGTTCAAAATTAAGCAAAATGGCTGAAAAATCAAAGACCAAGTCTTTGGGATTAACTAATTGCAAACATTCATAAGCTTGAATCTGGAGAAGAAAGAAGCTTCAGCCAGCCCTACCCAAACTGAGTCCTACAGCTGCACTAGTGCAAGTTAATCCTTTAGGCAGCAAGCTTGACAGGCATCTCCCAAGCTACTGCAACCTTACGTGTGTGGACAGAGAGAGCAGGATGTTCCCACACCTGCCCACACCTTTGCATTGGACCTCAGAGCATATAGACAAATAGAGGTAGATTTACTGCTGTATCTACAATATGGCATCCTTGATCAAACATCCACTATCTGCTTGCAGTAAAAAGGAGTAACAGTGCTAGCAGAAGGACTAGCATGTTAAACTTCTGTAACAAAAATTACACCATCCTTTCCTGCTGTGGAATTTTTATTGTCTTTTTCATGACTAAGGTCTGGCACTAAAGAAGCTGTAGGGCTCAGTTTGGTTAAAGCTGGCTGGTTTCTTTGTTTTATGCTGTATATGCACTGTTTGTACGTTAAGACATGTGGAGGAGAAAAAACCATATTGGAGATACACTGAATTCTCCTTATCCACTCTAACACACCTAGAACACCTAGTGCATCTGCTTATAATTAAAGGAATAAATGTCTCTACAGGGGTCCATGGCCATACAGATGCCTCATCTGCACAGGAAAGAAAGGAACTGTAGACACAGCACATCAGATAATTATTTTAACGGTTTAAAATATTGTGGCAATATACTAAAGTCTAATGGGGTGATGTGTTCCTGTGATTTCCATAAAGCTGTAACTGTTGTCTCTACTCAGTATTATCTTGTCACATATTTCTTCTTCACACATTTCACCTTACCTTGTCTTTTGTGCAGCATAATAGCCCTTGTATGGCTGGTGGACCCTGTGTAGTTGGAAAACATATGTCTCCAGAGAAGCACACAATTTTGTTATGGTTTAACCCAGACGGCAAATAAGCTGGCACACAGGTGCTCACTCAGTCCTGCCCAATGGGATAGCGAAGAGAACTGGAAGAATAAAACAAAAAAGAAACCTCATGGGTTGAGATAAAGACAGATTAAAAGGTATAGCAGAAGCCACACATACAATCAGAACAAAACAAGGAATTAATTCACTGCTTCCCATGGACAGGTGGGTGTTGAGCGATTCCCAGGAAAGTAGGCTTCCATCATATGTAACAGTGTCTTGGGAAGAAAACTGCCAAAACTCTGAATGTCCCCCTTCTTCCTTCTCCCCTCAGCTCTATATGGTGATCATGACACTATATGATACATTATATCCCTTTGGTCAGTTGGGGTCAGCTGTCCTGCCTTGCCCCCTCCCAACAACTTGTGCACCCCCAGTGCATTCACTGGCGGGGCAGTGTGAGGAGCAGAAAAGGCCTTGATGATGAGTCAGCACTGCTCATCTGCAACAAGCACATCCACACATTATCAATACTGTTTCTGACACAAATTCAAAGCACAGCCCCATACCAGCTACTATGAAGAAAGTTAACTCTACTGGATAAGACCAGTACTAATATACACCAGCAAAGGTTCTGCTTTTCATTGGGTGTATCAGTGTAAGGCGACACAAATGTCCTCTTTTATGACCAATGAACAGAAACTCAACTTTCTCACTGTTATTCAAATCTGCTATCAAAATTCATTATGCTCCTTGCTTGCACCACCATTGACATTAAGCAATTGCTGCTGCAAAAGTGCCAGATGGTATTGCACACCAATACAAAACTGACATCTTTTCGTTCAAGAGCTTTTCAAAATAGCAAAAAATCTTTTCAGTTGAACAAATTGCAAATAATTTACTGATATCTTCTCTCCCATTCCAATATCATTGGGAGCTTATTTAAATTTCTTAATATATATTTTTGTAACAACCAGATATAGAAGTCACAATGTTACAATTTCTTTTATTCCACTGAGGGACAATGAATTCAGGATGAAACTGAACGAAAACCAAGTATCGCAAATTTTCCTGTGTCTTGTGCATGGTTCCTTCAGAGGTGAGAGATGATCCACACCTTCATCACCACACTCTTGGTCATCATTTGCATGTTTTGAGCCCCTTGTTTTAAGAACTAACTTCAATTTACTTCAGTGATTTCAGAAGATGCTACTGGGTCTCACCAAAAAGAAGGTATGTTTCTAGATATGTCTATTGGAAAGAGAGGGAAAAAAGGTGAATTCCACGTCCCAGTTTTGACGGTCCTTCAAACACAACCTGATTCAGCAATGCTCTCCTGACAAGCCTTACCTACTCGCATGCTGTATAGATGGCTAAACCACTTACCTAGTTACCCATACAGTTGCATAAAACTCATAAATTACTCCAGATTACTTTTCAGGGAAAAAGCATCAGAGAAAGCCAGAAGGTTTTGAAACTGAAGGACTGCAATCTAATGAAGAGCTCTCTTACTTTCCCTTTTTGTAGGAATTTCCAGGTTGCAGCACACCACTAAGAGTTTTGGATAGGGACTGAGCAGGAGACGCTGCCCAGGCAGCTGGGGAACATGCTTGTTCAGCACTTGCACTGCAGCTTTGGCCAGCTGGACTTGCATACAATGCCCCACAGAGATTAAAGCTAACCTTCTGCTCAATGCCAGGATGGCACTAGTAGGACAAAAACACCTGGTCTGCTTTACGGTCTGAGCTGTGATAAACCCAAAAAGGAGAAGGACATCTGCACTGCACACTGATCGTGAAGACAGACTAAGCAAACGTAACAACTAATGTACTAGAAATACAGTGAACTAGAAATGAACCCCAGTGTAATGGGCACATACAGATGGGTGGTTGAGCTCTATGCATGTTAAAGTGTTCCTGATGCACAGCCTACGAGAAAATAAATATGTGTGTAATGTATCTGTTCTATTAAGCCTCAGTTATATATTGAGCAATCACACCATCTATCCATCCCTCCCCCCACTTACCCGTGCAACTCATTAATCTAACAGCAAATATTTTAATAAAAGGCTCCTTTGGGTTTGTCTCATGCCATTGTTTTGGGAAAACAAATTTATAGTTTTTGTAATGTCCATCTTCCCCTTCCCCAAACACTCTGTTTCCTGCCAATCATGCAGGAACACAGAGTGCCAAGCACTTTGACAGGATGTTTGTTTGCTGCTGACGTTAGCCAAGTTGCAAGTCTCAGCACTTACACTGAAAATCCAAGCATAAGAAAATGTATCAAACAATTATTTTAACATTAATTGGGTTGTTTATACTCTAAATGAGCAATAGATTATTCCCAAGTGAGGAAAACTTGCTGGTGAACTCATAATCTTCAACAATTTTCATATTCTAATAGTTCTGCAGATACCAGACAACATAAAATGTTCTTTTACACACAAATAATCCTTTTCAACATTGTCAGTAACGCAAAAAATAATACCAGCATTGCCCAGGCTGAAAGGTCTGAAGACTATTTATTTTTCTTTTTTTTTTCAAAAATTAATCTAAAAAACCCACTATTTAGTATTCCATAGGCAAGGTTCTACTCTGATTACAAAATATGATTATTTCAGGACAACAAATATTGGTGTAATACTGTGAGATAGAGTGGAAAGACAATTAAAACAGTTTTGCAGGGGTCTCACTAGCTCACTATGCATTTTCTATGTGTTGCTCCATTCTCTACTGTTAACCTGTTTGTGGATCTTCCAGATAAAACTGGATCATGTTTGCATCCCTGTGACAAAAGAGGCTGCATCACTTTGGACAAAATGGTGAAAACTCTGTCTGTTTGGGTAGAAGAAAGTAAAGGCTTCAAGGTAGATGAGATCCCTACAACTGGTTAAACAGTAGTAAGTAGTATTATTACTCTGTATTAACTAAAAAGCCACATCGTAAGAAGGATTCATTCCGAACACAAATGCTCACATTGGTCACAGGTTATAGAATCATTCTGTTAGAATCATTCTGTTCACAGGCTTATATCCCTCTCTGCCAAGCCATTCTTAAGTGTTGGAAAGATTCTCTTTCTTTTTTCTTTCAGTATTCTATGCCTTCATACATATCTCAAGTGCAGCGTGAGTGCTCAGACTCAGGGTCCTAATTTTTTTTTTCTCAAAAAGGCAATATGTGCCTACAACTAAGTTAACACTTGTGAAAGGACTTTAAAACTTACAGCTTTCTAAAAACATATTTCTGAATACACCAAGATTCAATTTAAAGTAAGAATATAACACACTAAGTACCAGATGTATATTTTGAGATTATGCAGTGAAATCACTGCACAACTCTGACTGATGGAGTGTCGCTATTCTCAAATTTAAAAAATGTTTACCTTCTAGGCATGTACATAGTTTTTAGGTTTCCAGCTTGCATGTTTTCATAAAGCAATCAGCTGCTTTATCCCACAACATCTTTCAATGCCCGGACTTGTGGGTAACACAAGAAAAAACAGTGCTAGAGAAGCCCTCAGAGTGGGACTTTCCTGAGTTGTTGATTTGCTCATATCTGGAAGGGGCCAATAAATGAGCCTGAAGACAACTATTAATCGCATACTGACCCAGGAATAGAAGGATAGTCATCCTCAATAGACAGTGTTGATTGGGTTTTTTCTGCTATTGACTGGCTAGTTAAATCGACTCTGCAGAGATATAGCTCTAACTGAACAAGAATAATATTCTACATGAACAGAAACATACTTGTGCCATAGTTAATTTACCCTGCTTCTTCAGCAGTCCCTCCTTTCTCTTAATGGTCTGAGACCAGCCTATGTTGATTATCTACTGGCTCCCCTTTCTGCACATCCAACATAAAAGCCTGATCTTTCATCCTGACAGTCTCAATGGACTGAGGCCAAAGTGACCTCTCAAGTCCACATGATTTGCAGCTTCTCCAAATAACTGTAAATTACATATGTGGAAATTATCTATGTCTTCAATGAATCTTACAGGAATAAGGTCCACATTTGAGGACATTACAAGGACTCAGAACAGGAAAAGTAAATTTCTTTTGCAGCTAGCAATTTCTTGTTATGTCATAGGGTATATTACTTTGGCTTCCTGTCTGTATCTGGACTGAGTGGAGGGTAGATGTCATTACATATGCCACAATCCTATGTTCACAGTTGTCAGGACTGGGTTGTGGTTAAAGTACTCCCTAGCTCTACTGGGCCCATACCCTCTTGCAATAATCCAGACACAGAACCATGTTCTTGGTCTTCCCTCGAAGAGCACTGGAACAATGTCATAGTAGGTCTGGGAAGCACTCCTGGGACTAGATATGGCCTTTGTTATAATTGTTCATTGTAGACAAACAGAAAAAAGTGTTTGTTTCCTTCTGCATTTAGGCTCTTTAGATTTAAAGGTTTGTTTGAGGTACTGATCTGCAAGGTTTTGTAAATAGAGGTTACATGATTTCATAATATGCATTTACTGCATCTTCTGAGTAGGCAGAGGCTATCAGTGTATCATACACACAAAATGCTGGAGATTATAAGCATTTTCTGTGCAGCTGTGAAAAGCTTTGCTTGAGATCAGAGCATGCTCTAGGCTGACCATTTTGTTGTCCTGTGTAAAACCAGTCTTCCCTATCAGCTGTTCTCCCACAGCAAAACATGGAGCATAACAAATGCAGAAAGAAAACATGCAAAGACAATTTAATGAGATGAAGAAACAAATCCGGCCCCCTTTAAGTAACTAGAATTTGGGGTTTTTTTTCCTGTTCCATGCTATACTTTATCATTTAGGTACTGTGGTGAACGAATGTCTAACTAAAACAGATACATCAGCTAGATAAACAGGCAGGGTTCTCTTTCCTCTTTTCTTTTTTTTTTTTTTCTTTTTTTTTCTTTCTTTTTTTTTGTTCTTTCCTAAGGCTGCAAATATCTGTGAATACTGTAACAAGACTTGGAAAAATTTTCCTGTTCAAGACCACAGAGGTCACTGACCACATTGTTCTACCCAGCCTTTTTAAAGTGGGGACCCCAAAAACGGTATGGGAGAGGTACTTCTTTACCACTTTAGGGAAAAATTATTTTCAGAACATAATGCACCAGAAATCATAGCACAGACTTTAGTTACAGTTGAAAGAAAAATACAAGCAAAATTTAAATGATAAGACTGAAATCTCATTTAAAAAACATGGTCACACAGCTATTGAAAATATTTTAATTTTCAGAACTAAGTTGTAGCAATTCTATTTTACAGACTGCAAACAACGGAAGAAAAATGGGCTTCTTACAATAGGAAGCAGACTTCATAAAAAAATAGAAAGGAAAAAAGGAAAAATGAAACCAGGGGTTAAGTGAATTTAGTTTTGTTCCTTACATAAGTTTTGGTGTTGTAAAATACGGCACATTTTGTACTGTGTGTTCACTCAGAAAGCCAAACAGAAACTTGTCATCATGGTTTTGAGAGCACAAGGCCTCTCCTTTCTCATGTTTCAACTAAACAGTCTCCACTTGGGCTGAGGAACATATCATATATCATAAATCACTCTCTGATAGATATTTGGCAGCTAGTCAGAACCCCAGGCTATGTAACATACAGTATGGAACATTTTTAAGGTGGAATCTAGATTTTGTAACTTAAAGACTTAATAACATCCCAAAATGTTTTACTACTTTCTGGTATAAAAAAAAAAGAAGAGCCTAAGAAGGCAGAATTCTCCATATGGTTTTAGGTTCTGAATAATGCATGCACATATAAATACATACATACATACATACAATAAGTCATGGAACTGTAAACCTGAAGGGCTTATTCAACTGAATGAAAACGAAAAATAAATTAAGGACGATGATTACAGCTAACTCTTATAACTATGAAATAGGAAAGAAGTACTAGAATCTATTTTTCTTCGGTTGCAGGTCTTAACTATTTCACTGCCTTGGAAAGCAAGAGGTTTTAAGACACCCAAGCACATGCAGTACAAATTCTGGTGGTTTTGATAATATTTCATCCACAGTTTTTTATCTTTTCATTTATGAGAAGCCACGTGCGCATAAGGTGGAGAGAGAGCTGATGAGAAAAATGGCGTTGAGCAGAGTACATAGCAAATGGTAATCAACCCCTTCATCAAAGTGCGTCACTGCTCGGTTCAGGAAGGCATGCTTCATCATCATTTCAGGGCAGTGGCAGCTACCAGGAAGTGTGTATTGATTGACAAGGTTATGGAGAACTGTTGCCCTGGGTTTGTGCATTTTGTCACAGGACACCTACGGGTTAACTTTATGTTTTCGGAACGTGTCGTAGTGTTCTCAATGTACTTAGACTGAGCAGCTCTTAGAAGGGTGAAATGGAAACAGGAGGAGCTGCAGAGCATGTGGTATGGGGGTTGGACTGGAAGAAACAGAGACACATGAGAAAAAAAGAAAGCTGCTGCACAAAATCCAAAGCAATTTAAATTAAAATTAGGTAATTACTGAGCTTTTTGAAGAACAAAGTATTAAATTCTAAATATGCTTTAAATATGACTTAGGCTCTAATCTTATTAAATATTTGGGACAGTAAAAAAAATTGCACTTAAAAATAATTTTGTTTACACTGGATTATGCCACTTTTGTTTAACTTATGTTAAATGTTGTTCAGTGTTTTATTTTATTTAAAATGAGGATATGAAAAATTATAACTCAGTCACTGGTTTGCCTATGACTGTGGCAACCTCAGACCAGTTCTATACTAAAAACCAGAGCATTTATGCTTGAATCCAACCACTACTTGATTATCTAACGTAATTTAAGGACAAGGAATCCAGGGCCTTCCAATCATAAAGCACTGAAAATTTAGCTTGTTTGCATATTAACCCCTCTCTCTAAAGTTTTCTAAAGCTAAGCATACAAAATTTAACAGGCAGTAAATTTTGCACATTTCCAAAATGGTCAGTACAATGATGTGGAATTCAGATTATCTTCCTTATTATTTACATGTTTGATAATTTAATTCCTCATCTGATTATATAGGTGATACCATGCATTAGTGAAAATACATTTTTCTTCCCTATAAAAAGACAGTTCTCTGAGTAGGTAGAAGGCTATTTAAAAAATCAAGAAATGAGATGTATTTACACATTTCTGTCTTTGTTGCTCTTTCAATTCACAGTCTAAGTGATTAACATCCTGTTTATATAGATGCATATGCCTACTCAGACATCCTACAATAACAAAGGTCATATAGTGGCTTCTATTCTAACCTTCTTTTCCTGTAACTCTGAATTTCAATTTATCACTTTTTAGTCTTGAAAAAGACTGCAGAACTTTGCATTCTTGGTTTATACCTGGAGGAGACTATTTATTTATTACTTTGCAGGTCAAGAAGGTCATGCTCAGTCCCTGCAGATCTCAGGATTTCCTACGCAGCATTTCTTGTTGTATAAATACATGCATGTATGTTTATAAACTACGTCGTACTCTCCGAGAACTTTGGTGGTGGAAAAAAAAGGTACAGTCCACAAAAGTGTCTATGCTTTACAGCCAAGTTTCCAACATTCCTTTTAAGAATTTGTGAATATATATATTTAAGTAAATTAGTAATTGAATATAAATTATTAATTAATTCAATAGCTACAATAAAATAAAAACATATAACACAATAGACAGAGGTATTGTATGCATTATTAAATCCTGACAGTCTGGCCCAAATCATCATGCGAATAAACATAATTAATCCTGCAGTTTGCAGAACAATTTGAACATATAACAAACAGTTTACTACCTTTTCAACATGCCATATCTATGTATTTTTTTTAACACATCCAGAACGAGTGATTCCATCACTTCCCTGGGCAGCTTGTTCCTCTGCCTGAACATCCTTTCAATGAAGAAATTAATTTAAAACTTGTTATTGTCAGAACTTAATTTTGCTTTTTAGATGTATTTTGACTATATCAAGTATTTACAGGAAAAATAAAAGTAGTGCAATGGAAAAACCTGGGCACCTCCATAGCAAGGCAGCGCTAACTAGGTATATTAAAGATGACACTTTGATCTTTGTTCTTTTCACCTGTGTTTTAGATCTCAGGTGATTTCTTACACCTGAGGATATTTTATGTCCATGTTTAAATCTTCAAAAGACTTTTTAAGATCTATCTATAAAACTAAAATTAGCTGCCCACTGCCACTGGAAACCAATGACCTGGATAACTAATTTATATTGTATCTTTGAAAGTGTTAGGCTTGTTCTACTGTATAAATTGCTAACTTGTAATTTAAGTTTGAATTTAAGCCTTCAGCTTCAGTCTGAAACAGAGAAAAGCAAAAACTTATCTTCCTAAGTTATCTTTGAACAGCATCCACTCATGCAAGCCATTAAGGGCTGTTTAATTAATAGGAAAATAATTAATTTCCCTACTAATAAGAATTAACAGGAAAATAAAATTCAGAAGATTTATTACAATAAAGTCTAGAATTTGATTCACACTTAGCTTTAATTCCTCTCCACTTCTTTTCTATCCAATGACTATTTAGAAAGAACTGAAAATGCATCAGTGGGGGAGAAGAGAAATGGTTGCTCATTACTGGAGCCAATCAGTGTTAGTCTTCCTTGCCTCTAAAAGAGCAGCCTTGAAGACTAAAGTATACTTGATATTTGGGGAGTGGGAGAACATTATTCAGTATCAATTATAAAATGGGCCACATAAAGGGGGAAAACTGTCAGGGCAATAAAGCTTCTAAGCTGTTATATTCTATAATTCTATCATCATATTTATTAAACAAAACCAGAAACACCACTGTCACCAGTGAGGTTAAATAAGGGTCGCAGACACTTCTTGAGTTGTGAACAGAACAAAACTTTTGGCTCCGTGTCTGGCAGCACAACTAAAACAAGGCATCTTGGAGGAACCAACCTCCATTTTCAAGAAAACTGACTTGCATATTTTCTCTTTTTGATGTCATAAATTGGCCACGGATGTGTCCAAACCCTAAAGTGTTTAAACAAGGTGTCAGCTACAAGAGTAAAGTTTTACTGTTTCCTGAATAATCTTTACTCTTCTTAACAAAATAGATCCCAGCCAGCTACTTTCCAAGCTATGAGAACACTTCCCATAAACTGCTATTTCCATGTGAAGATAAACAACAGCAGAATCCTTTACACTCACAGGACAGATAAGAACATGAGACAAAAAAGGGGAAATGAAGGAGTGGCCTCTGCAATGAGTGAGCTAGCACTTGCCTCAGTAGAGGTGTAATTCATTAAACTTTTGCTATTTGTAAAAGTTCCAGCAAGTCCCCTGGAGAAAAGAACACGTGGAAGGCAGCCTGGCTGTACGTGGGGCTTCAGGTATACGCAGGCATTTCTGGTAGGGTGAAAAGTGAATGTACCAAGCTACAGTATGCAGTGCTCCAAGGAATGGCAATGAGTTTTGCACAGGGTGAGGGAGAATCTGGTGCTCCTAGGAAGCCCTCTGGTCTGGAATTTCTGCAACGTTACTCACAGAAGCTAAAAATGGCTTTATATATTCACCTAAAAGGCAACTTAACAAACTCGTCTGGCTCTTCACAACATTTTGTTTAAATGCAGCTGTAGAATAGTCTTATCAGATTTAAAAAAAAAAAAAAAGAAAAACATCTCTGTCTGAAACATAATCAAATTATCTAATGTTAAACCACCATTAAAAAAGACTTATTTTTGGACCTTGTAGCCCCACACTGATTGAGTAAATTAGTTTTCCCTACTTGTCTTACTTAACCTGATGTCTTAGAGAAATGAACTCCCACCATTACTTACCATACAAAATCTACAGTTCATCATGTTTTATTCGTTGAAAAGGAAGAAGCAGCTTGGCCAGATTCCTTGGGGAAGGATTGCCTGTCATATTTGCAAAGATTTATTTGTGAAAAAGCACTCAGGATGATTTTGTTTCCGTGCAGCCCTCCTTTTTTCTGCTTTGAGCACCATTATCAGAAACTCAGTTTCAGGATTCATTTGAAATCACAATCACGAGACGTGAAGAAGGACTTTTCTGCAGTCATTGGTTCCTCCACTTAGTTATTCAAAATTTCCTTGTAATTATGATTGTATATTTTAAAGTCATGCATCTGGTTCTGCCTCTCCCTCCATTTGTTTCCCTGTTCCCAAGATAATTACATTTTGACAAAAATTTATTGAGACATCTGTTTTTCACTTCAGATCTCCAGGTCATTCTGCAGCCGTAACAGTGGTGCAGCACAGCTCAGCCATTTTCACCGAGGAGGGGGCTGCAGTAACTAAACTGATGTCCAGACTGGGAGTAATGTCAGTATAAATTTGCCAGCTGGCTTAAGGTGGAAAGAAACAGCATACTTAGGAATGGAAGAGGAGAAGAGGAGCATCTTTCTGATAATACTATCCTTCCAGCACTTGTAGTTCACCTCTAACAAAGCTAACTTGCACAAAATCAGCAGTGCCAGCAAGCAATCACTCTGTCAGGAAATGCTGAATTAGTGCAGCAAGGGACAGGGATGACTGGCAAAAGTAAAAGGAAATTTTAATAGCACAGTAGACAGAATCTAGATAAGAACATTTTGTGAAAAAAGCAGGCAGGAATAAAGTGAATCATTGATTGGAGAGGACCTAGTCTTTAAATATATGGCCTATGTGTTTACAACCACCCCCTTTCTAGCTGGCCCTAATTTGGACCTGTGGCACAGTAGTCCAGATTACATTTCAGTATACAGTCTTGTCTTTGACTACCTTAGAATTTAACACATGCACAAGGAGAAGAGTGTGATTTACAGTCTGCACAACTAGATGATCTTCAGGAGAAGCAGAAGCTAGAATGCTTTATACCTGCTACCACAACAACTCAGTCCTAAAATAAACTGCCAATCTCTTTTAGTAGTGGTAATGCTTCCTCATTTTCTCCATTCACTTTTAGCATATGTTACAACTATTGTGTGCATGATCAGCTGTATATCCCATTTCATGAACTACCAAAATAAAATACAAAATACTCAGTGAATGTTGACATTAGCCAGAATTGATGTTCAGGGTATGGAGAACTTGGAGAAATTTTTATTAGGAGCCTAAAGGGCATTTTAATAAACCTTTCCCAAATCCCGAACAAATCAAGAGTTTATACTTTTTAAGCCTCATTTTAGCTAAATTCTACAAAGTCAAAAATTTCCTGTTACTTCATAGGATTCCTCTCACAAACCCAAAAGACAGCCTTTTTTAAGTTAACAGGAAAAGTTAATTTTCCAGCCTTTCTTTAACCCCAGAAATACCCATTTTGTACCGTGACATCAGTGATCTATTACCTTATCACATTTTGTAAGACAGGAGATGTTTTCTTGTAGAAACAAAAGTTTGTCTTTCAGCTATAGGAAATTAACTGCCTCTTTTGAGGATGTGCTATTCCCTTCATACTCCAGGGGAAAACCATGTGTCTTACACTTAAGCCATCCACTTAATGCAGTGTAAGAAAGACATAGTGGTCACACGCTAGAAAAGCAGCTACTTTATGAACTATTTTTATGTGAACTGAAATTAGTTAGTAGCCATCCCTTGAAGAGAAAGAAGCATCACAAACAAGTAGGTGATCCTCATTGTCTGTAAACTCCATAGACTAAAACAACACAAAAGAAAGAACAAGTATTCAGTTTTGCTTGGGTGTTTTATAATGTGACACAGCAATTTCTCAGGTTAGATCATTAGGTTCAGAAGTAAACAACTTACAAATGGCACTTCAATTGCAATTGCAAAGTTTAGTTGGCTTTTACAGAGAATTTCTTCCCTCTCACCTCCAGGCATTTTTGCTTGATAGATATTTTTGTGGTAAACAGCTTTATTCCTCTTCTTAGCTTCTTTGTTGTCATCTCTGTTTTAATGTGCTCTTTGTTGCATCTGAGCAAAACCAGCCTGATTTTGAGAAGTGTTTTTTGGAGAATGGAAGAGGGAAGTACCTATTACCTTAATTCATTCCTGTATCTCTGGGAAGATAAATGTTTCCTCACCCCTCCATGATCCTGGGGCAGAAGCTGAATGCAGGGTGCATAAACGGGTGAGTACTTGGCCCATTGCCAAATGTTCTTCCACTTGTTCACTTAAACATTCCCCTTGAGAAAATGTCCTTTATTTGATATATGAGGTGTAAATTCAACCTCCATCTTCACTCAGTTTCCATCATCTACCGAGCTTACATTGCCAGCTGTGCCAAGTCACATCAGCTGGACCAGTGATGAGTCTGTCAGTTTATAGGTCACCCCAAGAGGCCCTGCAAACTTATCTCAAGTGTAGAACTCATTTCAATCTCAGATGAGATCATTCAGATGAGACAGGCAGACTACTTGCTTTTGTGTTTTTGCAGCATGAGGAAAATGTATGGTTGAGAGAATTTTATAAAAGCCTACTTAAAAACAAAAAGGACCTCAAGCATGGTTCACTTTTCTCACTGTGTGTTCTGCAGACACTAGCATGATGACCCAAGCTATTTCTACTTAAAACCAAACTGAATATGAAGGAAAGAAAACAAATAAACAAACAAAATCCACAAAGCAAAACAACACATTCCTTGATTTTCCCATGAACTGATAGAAGAAAGTACAGTTTATTTAGCTTCATGAAATCTCTGACAATAGACATGAACAAAAACGATGAAATTTATCTGGGACAAAGGAAGACTCAAATCCCTACATGTTTGTTAAAGCAAGATATTTTGATGACTGCTCAGATTTGATAAATGTTACAATAATAATGACCACTGTATAACAGTACTTTTATCTCGCAGACTCATTCATAATTTTTTCCCATGTAATTGTTCACAGAGGCACAATATATGTGCTTTATGAAAACATAAATGTTTCTGTAAGTGTGCTCTTATTTGTTGGCTGCTCAGTGTTCTTTTGTTTTGATGCATCTGTTTATGTCCCATTTGCTATGGCAAGTTTTGCCTGACACAAAAAGCATTTTGATTCCTGAATTATTAATACACAAATATGATCTGTGATTGAACAAGAGCCATTGAAACTCACTTTTGAGTGAATCTAACGTTTTGGTTTAATCTGAAAAATGAGACATCAAGTCTTTTTGAGTGTTCAAGATTGTTCTGTTTTTCATAACTAACAATATTTTGGAAGTCTTCAGGATACTTCAGGAATATTTTCAGTAAAAAAATACAGAGAAATATCATTACGGTAATCACACAGGTTGTGTTTGCACAGTTCATTGTAGTGTTTTGCTAAATTGGCTTTTTGGAAATAAATTAATCCCATAGTAACTGCCAGTTCTCTAATGGTGTTCCTACTCTGAGACCAGCAAGAATGTTCTTCTTACTTTACTTCTCTCTGATGCTGGATTTCTTTAGTCTGCTTCAACTCTGAATCTGAATTTATTTCTGTTCTAAAAAAGAACTCTCAAAATATTGTATTTGAACCCCAGTGTGTCCCTGAATTGTAACGTAAGATTGTGCAATCCTATAAGGCCCAGCAAGAAGCAAAGCATTTTAGTTGTTCTAAAATGCAATCTTAAAACTGTATCTCAATCATTGGGCAGAACATCCTAAATCCCACCCAAGACACATTTTATTCTTTCTTGATAGGAAGAAATGGTTTCTTATTTTTGAAAAAAAAATATGCATCCAAAAATCATTCTTTTTGTTATTGTTATTGTCTTCAAGTATGCAATACCACAACATCTGAGTATCTTGTGACATGCAAATTAACACAATGAGCAGGTCTGTGTGGAAATGCTATCTGTAGAAAAGTCTGAGTGATCTACAGGCTGATTTTGGAGTCTCAGATCCTGAAATACCTGTCAATACTCCAGCTGGTGTCAAACATTTCAGCATACCAAAAAAATGGCTGAGAACCAGTAAGCTGTGTTTGATGCATCACTTTTCTACTCGTTGTGCCTTCACCAGTAACTCCTGTAGTAGGACTGCAGCCCACTTCTGTGTGTTTCCCTCCACTCCAAAATTATTGTGTGGGACAGGAAAAATACCTGGCTTCTGGCATCATCATATTCTGGTATTGTACTGTTAGTCTTATGAGTTTGTTTTGTATGCCATCTCCACTTCTTTTCAATCATGTACAAACCTTTTCTTACGGCTTGAAATGATTAAAGCAATTTTGAAAAAACCACTAATCTTAGCTAGTCTCTGCATAGCTTCCATTGAACAGAGGGTCACACAATTTTTTTCCTCATCCCTGAGAGTGTGCACATGTGACAGCCTCTGACAGGTTAGATCAGCCTTTAACTTGCTGCACACAGAGAGAAGTACTGTAGTTGCTCGTATTCTCTGTGATGTTAAAACGTGCAGCCATTAGAATTTGTGCTGTTGGACAGAGCTTAAAAGAGGAGGAAAAGTTCATTTATTCCTTTATCTCTAGAAATAAAGAGTCTGTCTCTTTCCTGATGACCAGAATTGAGGTAATTGGTCAATTCAGCTGGTACATACATTTTACATGCCACTGCAGTCTTCATTTCCATGTCATTAATCAGTCACAAGATTTGCTGCTCCCTCTGCCTTCAGAGTGGCTTGCACAGCTATAGTAATGACTGTCTCCACTATTCTACTTCAAAAAATGACTGGGACATTTTCTCTTTCTGCTACTGAGCTAGAGCCTTCTCAAAGAAAACTCATGCATCTAGTTTTGGAAATTAACAAGAGACAAGTTACTTCAAAGTGCTTAGATAAGCAACCCCACAGCCATGGGCTGGCTCTCTGCCCTCTGCTTCAGCCAGTTCCTCCACGGTCTGTTTCAGACTCCAGATGAGAAGGGGGTCCTGGTGACAAATGCGGACATTTTCCCCATGTTAGTCCATATCCCAGGAGCTGAATCCAGGTCTGGACTAAGTTAAATGAGGTTATCTAAGCATATGAAGTATAATGTTCCAGTTCAGTTAGAACTCATTTACCAGTATTTTTCTACTTAACATTCTTTCCAGGTTTCTACTGAAAACAAAACCTGGAAGACTATAAAATAAGTGTCATTTTTGTAATACTTTTACCCCAAAGGAAAGAACATTCTTGCAAATACCCCAAGCAAGCTAGACCTTGCAAGGATCCCAGGTAAAAATATGTCACAAAACATATTTTTTGTATTGAAATAATGCTCCCAAAATTTATTCCCGTTTCAAGTACAGCCATTGAGAAGCTCATTATTTCCTCCATGACCTCATTCAAAGAATAATTTCTCATCAAAAACAAAATTGCAAGTAAGAGAAGGAATTTTGCATGAGTTGTTCCACAAATATCAACTGGGGTTACAAAAACTTTTCTGTTTTCTTGTTGCACAAAGTACAGTTACCGAGCCTCTAATCCTAAGAGTAGATCAGACAAGGGAAAATGGCAAAGATACTGTACTGAATGTAGGTGTCCAGGTGTTGTCACAGAGGGTGTGCTTCTGTGGAAGAGTTTGGTGTGCACTGTGCTAGATACAGATTCCCCCAATAGACCGATCTCAGGACACGGCTGAACCCATCAGCCAAGCTGTGGAAAACATATTTAAGAATGAGCAAAAAGTACTCTGCAGGCAGTGAGGAATGAGGAAAAATGTCTGAGGAATGTACCTGTAAATATCAAGGTAAAAAAAGATGGAGAAAGAGATGGAGAAGACTACATGGGTGCACTTAATTCCTCATAGCCCATAGGAGGAATACACCAGAGCAGATAACCACACTGCTGGCCATGGAGGATCCCATCTGGATGAGGTGCACACTCCCTGAAGACCTGCTGTCTGAGTCACCTCACTCTGGGGCAGAAGAAGAGGAAGAAGAAGCAGCAGAGAGGAGCATTTATGGACAGACTGTAACCCCCTATTCTCCATCCTCCTGTGGTTCTTGTGGAAGGGGTAACGTAGAGAATTTGGAATGAAAGAGTAATGTTGTACCTTGGAAAAAAGGGGATGGGGAGGGAAGATGTCTTAGTTTTTGTTTCTCACCCACTCTATTATTAAAGGGCTATAAATCAAACTAATTTTCCATATGCCAAGTACGTTTTGCTTGTGAGGGTAATTTTTAAATGACTTACCTGTCTTGATCTCAGTCCAACAGCTTTTTTATCTTATTTTCTCTGCTCAATCCATTTGAGAATTAGAAGAGAGAAAGCAGATGGGTAGGGGTCTTGCACCCAGACAAGGTCAGTCCACCAAAGACACAAAAGGAGAAATTCTGATTTCAAGAAAGTTGAATTCCCAGCATACACATACAAAGAGTTTATCAGCACAAATTTCACCTAAAGTGTGAATAGTCTGATAAAGAAAGAAAAGAAAAAAGTAAAACCACTTTTTTTTTAGAAAATTAATTTCCAGGTAGAACTCAGGAAATATTTCAATAGATTACTGAAAAAAAAGGTCAAACTGTAATAGCAAATTAAAGTTGAAAATCAAAGCTGATGGAACCTTTAAAACAGAAATAAAACCTTTAAAACCAAACTTGGATAATGTACAGAGTTTATTTTGAAATAAAATGTGCAGTTCAATATCCATCAATCCATTTGGTTTCAGAACCAAGAATTTTTTATTTGTACATAGAATTAAATAGTCTAAAAAGAAAACCTCCAAATAATTGCTGCTTCTACCGCTTCTATCACAACCATTTTAACCTATTCCTTTGAATCAGTAAGTCAATCCTCAGCAATAGCACAGAAAGATAGCAGAAGGAACTAAAGCATTCCATGTCCATGAACAGAAATGCACAAAAGGCGTTAAGTAACACAGTATGGCACCAGTCTGGTTTGAAGCTCAATCATGACAGTTTAGTTAATTTTATCCAGATATTCTTACATTGATATGAATATATTTTTTGCATCAGATGGAAAAACAACATAAGAAAGATGCATATTTTACTTGAATAAAAGAGTTGAAAACTCTACCATCTCTTTTGGATGCTTATTAGTTACATCAATGTTTAAAAAATATATGTAATTTTTTTTATTTAAATTGCTCAGCTTCAGCTTATAGGCATTTTCCTACCATTGTTTCTCATGTATATTTGGTAAAGAAACCAGGTCAAGCACTCTAAATTTCCCACAATGCTTTTTTCTGAATTCCAGGTATATCAAATATTTCTTCCTCCAAGATGGTGTGGTTTTTTTCGCTCTAGAAGTTCACCTTTGAACTATTGCAGGACAATCGTATTACTTTCACTATCTCTGCAGACACATGTAAAACTCACAGCAATGCCCCAAGTTGGACAGAAGTGTTGTTCTGCAGGAAGGTAAGAAGGCTCAGCAGAGGGATCTGAACAGGTTGGATTGATGTGCCACGGCCAGTGGTATGAAGTTCAGCACCACCAAGTGGCAGGTCCTGCCCTTGGGTCACAACAACCCCATGCACAAATGCAACACTCTGGGGAAGAGCAGCTAGAAAGTTGCTTGGTGGAAAAGGACCTGGGGGTGCTGGTTGACAGTGGCTGAACATGGCCCAGTGTGCTCAGATGGCCAAGAATGCCAGTGACATTCTGGCCTGGATCAACAATAGTATAGGCAACAGGAACACAGAAGAGATCACCCCCCTGTCCTTGGCACGGGTGAAGCTGCACCTCAAATCCTGTGTTCAGTTTCAGGGCCCTAATGACAAGGAGGACATTGTGGTGCTGGAGTGAGTCCAGGGAATGGGAATGAAGCTGGTGAAGGGTTTGGAACACAAGTTTCATTAGGAGTGGCTGAGAGAACTGGGGTTGTTTAGTCAGAGAAAAGGAGTCTCAGGAGAGACCTCATTGCACTCTAGAACTACCTGAAAGGAAATTGTAGCAAGGTGTGGGTCGGTTTCTTTTTCCAGGCAGCTAATGATAGAACAAGGGGAAATGACCTCAAGTTGTACCAGGAGTGGTTCAGGTTGAATATAAGGAAAAATTTCTTCACTGACATAGTGGTTAAGCATTGGAACTGGCTGCCCAGGGAAGTGGTGGGTTTACCATCCCTGGAAATGGCCAGAAAACAAGTAGACATGGAACTTCATGATAAAATGCAGTGGGCATGGTACTATTCAGGTAGAGATTGGATTTGATGATCTTGGGATCTTTTCTAAGTGTGCTGGTTTAGCTTGGCCCAGTTTTTCTGGGGGGGGTGGGGGGGAAGATGACTTCTCTGTGAAGTTTCTCGAAGCCTTCACCATGTCCAGCTCTGAGGTGATGGACATGCTGCTGGCCAAGCCTGGGCCAATTAGAGATGTTGGTTACGCCTCTGTGAAAAACGTATTTAAGAAGAAATCAAAACAATGGGTACATACACTTCCTTTTAGCCAGAAGAGGAGGAGGAGGTAAGAATATGTAAGGGAAAACAACATGGAGACTCCAAGGCTGGTGGAGAAGGTGGGGGAGGGGAAGCTCCAGGCGCCGGAGCTCTGCAGCCTCTGCAGGCCGTGGTGAGGCCATGGTGAAGCAGGGGGTGCCCCTGCAGCCCATGGGGTGCCCACAGGAAATGCTGAGATCCACTCGCCCATGCCCATGCCGGAGTGAGTGGATGCCTGGAGGAGGACATAGTCCAGAGGGAGTCCCAGGAGCCTCAGGCCTTGACTTGCACCCTGAGACTGAACTGACTGCCCCACAGTGGAGTGGGTGGGTGCCTGGAGGAGGCTGTGGTCCAGTAGGAGTCCAGTAAAGAGAAAAAGCCTTGCTCCTGAGATGGAACAGTCTGACCTCAGAGGTCTGTACCCCATGGACGAGGGACCCCATGCCGCAGCAGTTTTGGGGAGACTTTTTTGCGTGTGGGGACACCATTACATTGCAGCAGGTTTGGGAGGGCTGCTGAATGTGAGACCCATGGCTCTGCAGAGGAAAAGAGCCTCTCCCCTGGGCAGTGGAAGGAGATCTCAGTGAGGAGCTGACCAACCCCACCCCCCTTCCCTCCCATGTCTTATTCCCCTGTGCAGCTGCTGGGAAGCAGGGAGGGGAGTGATCAGAGAAACGGTGTCTTTGAAGGGTTTATTTTATTTCTCATTTACTTCTCTGACTTTGTTAGTCAATAAAATCACCTTGCAACTTCAAGTTTAGTCCTGTTTTACCTATTGAGTGTGTCTTCTCCCAGGTTTCCTTATCTCAACTCATGAGCCCCGTGTGCATGTGTGTGTTAATTTGGGGGTACCTGGCATTGGCCCAGTGTCAAACCACCACACTAACCTTAATGATTGTGTGATTCTATGATTAACTTGTCTGGATGTTTTCAGTTCTCATTATTCATTATGATACAGATTTTCAAACTACCCATGCAAACGGTAACATTTTTTAAGCTTTTTGGATCTTCTATAGTGCTTGGTATTCATTATTTTATTTCATAGTATCATAGCATAGTTTGGGTTGGAAGGGACCCTAAATATCATCTAGTTCCAATTCCATATTTATATATTTGCAGATATAAATAGCCTTTGACTCTCTTTGAGGACCTGTCTCTGGCCCTATGTGTGCTTTGCAAATACTGCTCTTATTCCTCAGCAAAGGACTCAGAAGCATGTCAACATCCTGATGGCATACAGGGACTATTTTCTACTTCTTTGCAAATAGGAACACCCTTAAGGGAGCACTTCCCTAGAATCAGTCTTTCCAGCATCATAATGAATTTTTCATTATCTCCATTTGGTAATGGCCCTCTTTCACTGCAAGAGTTTCTTTGTTCCTAATGTATTCTGGCTCGTCCTTATTCTGAGTCCTCTAAACCCCTTTTTTTTTTTTTAAATATCCTTTGTTTCCCTCTATCATTTTTGTCATGTTACGTCTCTCCTTTTTTGTACATCTTTTCAGCAGATAGCTCCATTTCCACACTATAGTGAGATGACATTTTTGCAAAGTTGTCTCTTTCTTTACAAGCAGCCTTGGTTTCATAGCTAATTAATAGATGGTTTCAACTGCCTCAAGAAATCAGAAGACTATTCACTTTGTGCATTTTCCCCCCCTCTTTTTTCCTTTCCTTTCTTGATTTTGGTTTGTTTGAGAGGTTTTCAGTCTTGGTTTGTTTTTGTTTTATTACTGTTCTTACTGTTGTCTTTTGGGTTTTTTTGAAACATATCATTCAAGTTATCAGAGAAGATGTTAGATTATTTTCTTTCCACTTGAGAGGACTGAAATTCTAAATTATTCATGAAAGTGTTCAAGTCAGAAAAAGAAGTCTTACAAGGTGATTTTGAAAGGAGTTGTCTGATCACAATTAAATTTTTTAAATTTTTTGTGCTGGATTACTTAGTTGCTCTCTAGGAGAAAAAGACATATCTAGCCAGCATACACCTAATCAGAAGACAAATATCTTCTATATGTTTAATACAAAACATGTAGGAAACGAGGAGAACAGAAGCTGCAACTCATGCTAGGCATGTTAACAACAACAAATGAGGTTGGCTCTGAGCTCATCATCCGCACAAAATTATGATTTGAAAAAATTTGGACGCTGTGCAGTTTACAAATTCCCTCACAATAAATAACATAGATGCTAGGCAGACTGAAGAATAGCAGCAACTTGTTCAATAGTGCCTAAAAGCAGTTACTAATTATTTTAGAAGATGCTTGGGTTTTCTATGCTACCCTTTTGACCTAGACACCAACTCTCATCTATCAGCTGGGTTCCTCATCTGCAGTTTTTGACAGCAAAGCAATGGAAAAACATCAGGAAAGACCATCACGAGTTCTTCTCCTGACACTCTTGATCCCTGCAAATGGCAAAACAGGCCATAATTCAGTAGTATATTCCTGCCCTTTATTAGCAGCAGTTCCTATCATCACCTTACAGTGTTTCCCTGTAGCCTTGTTCATCAGGTCACCTGTGCTCTGCTCTCAGAACAGCTGTTCAGCTGCAACGTGCAATATCACTGTATAGGACACCTGTTATAGTTTAAAGCTGATTCACATTCACTTGTGAGCTGCATTGCCATACAGATATGCATGTCTTCAGCTTTTTTCTTTTGATCACTTTCAATGAAGCCATACTTTAGAGAATGTTTTCTTTAAAGAGGTATATGGTAAGAGAGCAAAGACTTTCACCCAGGTTTAGAATGTACAGTCAAAATAGAAACAGAACCATACCGATCATGTAAATTGTGTGAAGGAATGCCAACGATCAGGTAATTTGATAAAATTTCCTCCAGCAGAATTATTTTTTGCGTATTAGTGTAATCAACATCGTTGAAATAGATGAAGAGAAAGAACTTAATACAGCAGGTGAAAGTGAATGGGGATAGTGAATGGGTATAACATCAAAAAATTGTAAGCAAACACTCAACTTTGTGAACTTTCTTCTCCACTTATTCCTGCATGTGGAATTCAACATTTCCAGTGGCCTGCTGTGGAGGCAAGGTACTATTTATATTGGATCAGGCAGCTGAGCCATCTATCCCCAGGTACTGAACCCATATATGGAGTTATATAGCTTTCAGGCGAATTTTTATCTTTTCCCTAAGCATCAAATTTCTTAACTAAGTCAGTTAAGGTTGTCTTCACTGGAGAAAGTTTGCATTTTTCCAAATTCCTCTTCAGAGAAGAAGCTTCAGCACTAAAATGCAATCTAATGTTACTTTTTTAGCAATGCAAAGCATTTGGCTTTAAGCAGCAATCATTAATATCTCCTTTTTTCCTATAACTGCTAAGGTGATGACATCACTGGAAATCATATTCCAAATTTATTTCATGACCAGTCCAGACCTTCTGCTTAATCAAAGACCAATTGTGGAAATTAGATGATTGTACATACTTCAGTAACAACAAAGCAGAGTAGTACTAGGAGCCAAGACAAACAGGTGAATGTTCTTTGCAAGGTTTCTGACTTGAAAGAAAACTTTGACTGCAGAGGAAGTGATTTTGATTCCTGCGTTCAAGCTAGAAAACCAGCCTGAAGAATTTGAGATCCATTAAAACTCTTAATGTAGTCAAGTGACTTCCATGGAGAGAGAAAGCACTCATCACTCAAACATTATGAAAACAAACTCTGTTAAAAGGCTAAAAAATCTGCTTCTTCCAAAAACGTGGATTATGCTTGTAATAGCAGTTTCTTACTTATATTAATGGGAACACCTAGAAGTCTCAGTGAAATCTGGGGGTGTAAGTTCCCATAAGCTAAATAAGTAAACCATACAATGAAGTGCTGTTATCCTATTTGATCATATGGAAACAAAGACACAGGAAGGTTAAAGTCTAACTATTCCAGCTTTCAGTCTTCATGGGCTTTAATTTTGAAAATGATTATTGGGAATCATCATTCAGTAGACTGGACTTGTGCTAAGAATACTCACAATTAAACCCTTGGTGACATACATACATATTTTACCTGTAAATCAGCTGGAAAATTCAGTGTGTTGCTCTCCGAATACAGCCTTGAAATGATACTGGCTTCAAGGGCTACTTTTGTTTATGAAACAACATTAAAAATTGTTGAGTCTGAGTTCATTTTATAATCTCCAGTACCTGCTCTGTGTTTTACTAAGAAGTAATGATAATGATTGTGAGTTGACCCATGCCCCTCAGGAGGCATGTGGATTTTTTTTATTTTATTTTTCATTTAGGTAGATTTTTAATTCAGCCCAAGTATCTTTACACAGGTGTTATCAGTGTGCCTGAATAGTGGCACACAATACCAAGAGCAGAGCATTTAAGATTGGAGTCATTAGACAGGGCTGTATGGAGACATTAGAGACTAAGCTCTTCCTTTCATACTGCTTTTAGTATTTCTGACTTTAATCTCCTATAGATTCTGTGGTACAGGACCTGGGACCTACCAGAGCGCTGCATATATCAGCAGCCACACTGCCAAGCACAGAGCAGAGTTTGGTCCTGGGGCAGGCTCCTGACCCCAGCTCACACCTCCCTTGTTCTCTCATCCTGGGGACTTGACTGAAGCACAGAGCCCCTGGGGTACTGCCTGGCCCAGGGAAGTGGGAGTGAATTCATCCTTGAATCTGCTTCTAGGTGCAATTAATTTGAAACACTCCCTCTCTATAGCATTCCTTACTTCATTTTCATAGAGTGTTCCCAATCCACTCTTTTATTGTTAACTGCTAGAAAATATCATTCAGAAACATAACTTTGCTTTATACTATGATTAACCTGCAGGAATTTTCCTTTTGCTGGATCCTTCTGGACAGGACCTCCCTACCCACTGGTCTTGTCATGCCTAACAAAACACTTCAGAAAGGTTTTGTCTACCAGCATAAGCCAACCATCTTTGCAGTCTTTCTCCCTTTCACCATAACCCTGGAGCAAACACATCAAAGTGAAATTGTTTCTGCTTACAATAATACCATCACTTGACTGTCTCTATAGGGCAAAACACTCCAGCCTCCAGCAACAACACATACGGCTACCACAGACCCTCAGCTTCTGTTCATTTATTTTAGCAGTCAACCTTTCAAAACTGGATTTAAGACTGCAGCCAAGACAGAACATATAGCTTCATCTGAAGATGTAATTCTGAGATGACTGAACCCAGCAGGTCCCACCTTCTCTTGAGACATCAGTTCAGCCAACCTTAAGTCAGGCTGGAGAGGGGCTTCTGACACTGTGACACCCTGGCATAGCTACTCCTTGCTGAAGTGATGCCACTGGAGGTGAAGAAGAGGATAGGCATGTCTGTCATCTCTGCAGGTGCACTTCTCCCTCTGCTGCTCCCTAGGATGGCAAGGGATCCTACTTGAGCTCTTACCACCCATTGTTTGCCACCTCCCTCTTTGGGGCAGTGATCCAACTCTACCACCTTTCATCCTCAAGGGCGACAAGGAGGACAACTGGCTTGAGGAAGCTCTGACTGACATCAGACTGAGATAGAGGGGAATGGTAAGAAAGGAGCCTAAGCAATTGAAGAATTAAGGTAAAGGCAGGAAGGTGCAGGGGGATCACTGTAGAAGAGTGTTGTGAGCCCATGGAAAGACGAGGATGGGGCTGGCAGCAGGAGCTGTTTATGAAGCCAGCTGTGAGTCTGGATATGTCAGCTGTCTGTCTTTTCAGTTCCTAGAACCCTGGGAACAGAGTTTTGATGTTTCACAGAGATGCTGTGCCCAGCCAAATTTTGTCCTTGAGCATAGGACATGACTTTTTTTTCTTGTCTTAACCTAATATCATCCTTTGGGACCCTCTACACACTATCAAAATGCAAAGTGAATTAACCTGTACATTTATAAGATATCAGGGGTTTCTGTTCCTCACGCTGTTCTTTGCATGAAACATCACAGGCCTGAACAGAAGGGCTATAAATCTAAATGCTGTGAAGGGGTCTTGCATATCTCCTTAAAAACATAGCAGTGTGACAGGAAAACTAGCTACTAGAAGGCCATCATTGTACCACTCATTTTATCTTCCGTATTCCATTCCTTTATAGAAGTGTTCCAAAGATCCCAAAGATTTCTTAGAACCAAAGACTGAAAGCCATTATCCTAAAGAAACACACCATCCACAGCAGGTACTGTTGCAGCTTCCTATTGATACAGCAGTCTAGGCTTGCCAGGACCCCGTGGCTCTTGCTGCTGTCTGTGCATGAAGGACCCTGGTACTTGTACAGGCACAGTCACCCTAGTGTGATGCTAGCACAGCACACCCAGAAGGCATGAAGTAAAGAAGCCTAACAGATGACCATCTGATTGCAGCTATTTTTGCATGATCTCCTTAACTCACTTTCACATCCTCCAAACTCATCTATAACTCATCTATAACTCATCTAGTCTCATCTATAGTCCACATATTAATATTTCCAACTTGTGCAGGCTCTGAGTCATAGAGGCATCATGTTATATTTAGTTAATTTTCTGATTACTGAGTGTGTTTTATGAGTATTTGTGGTGTGTGTCCTCCTCTCCTGTTCAAAATCAAAACAAACTAGCATACATTAGACATTTCAGATATTAGATACAAAGTGAATTCCTACATCACGTTCTTTCAAGAGGAGCGACTGAGTGTAGGAGGACATCAAGCCACCTAAAAAGAAAAATATTAAAAAAAAACAACAAAAGGAAAAATAAACAAAAAACCACCACCACGAAAACCCCCAACCTTATCTTTGTATTCTTGTCTCTGTGAAACAGAAAATACACTCAGCTTCTAACAGTTTTCACAGATCCACATTTTCTGGTCTGTGAAACAAATCCGCTGTAAGTAACTGTGATATTTTTTCAATGTACTTAAGCAGAAGAGTACACTGAGGGAAATATTTCAATCTCAAATAATTTAGGAGAGAGGTGTTTTACAACCAGAATAATGTCTGAAAAGTGTTTAAGTAGTAAAGCCCCCACTTACCCTTGGATGACTTCATTGCATTGCATGGTATTTCGGTGCTCTAAATGGGCACATAATTTGTTTTTTGAAACATTAGCAATTATTTGATCAGAGAGTTTCTGAAAATTGAATAGATAGCTGCTTACAATTGATATGGCTCCATCTTCACAGTGCTGCAGAGCTTGACTTGTCAGTTATGTAGAGATATATCTCTTATCCCTGCCCCAGTCCTGTGGTATATCAGACTTTCTTGCCTGTCCGCCCACAGCAGGATGTGCTCGTTTTGGCAGCTGCAGTGCATCTAAATACAGTCAATGGAGACCATTTTTATAGTAGTGAGCATCACCTTAGAAGCAGAAACAATAGTTTTCTGCTTTGAACCTCTCCTTTCACCCTAAGCCACCCACCTTAAGGAAAAAAAATTAAAAAGTATCCATGTTAAGACCTGGAAAAAAATACACATTCACTGTAATTATGGTGCCTTGCCAGCAATATAGGCAGTGTTTAATAATACTTGTTACAAATCAGTTGAAGGATTTCTGTTGACTTAAGCGGCATCAGTCAACTTTTCAGAGGAGCAGATCCCCCATATCCCTCAATCCCTTTTTTCTAAAGCGACAAGGTTCTGTTTAGATACCACATAACAGCATGTGCAGAGGCCAACCACAAGACAATGCTCATATGAAAGACTGGTGGTGTTCTCACAGTTACCATATGGCATTCTTTTAAGTTTCATATTTTGCAAGCAATGTCCTGTAACTGTTCACTCCATTCTTTGTCTGGAGAACATACTGATAGGACCGAGTAAGAAAAGTGGACCAGGGTACTACATAATGGTGAAGGCCACAAAAAGTACATCGAGTTCAAGATACACCTGAATCCTTACTCAGCTTCAGACAGATTTTTACAGCTCCCAGCAGCTCATTCCATCAACATTTGAGGGTAATGGCCTTGGTAAGAGTGATTGATCTCATGTCAAGAACCTTCAATAAACAATTAGTGGACACTTTAAAGATGTATTTGGCAGGCAGAAGTAGGATACCTTTTCTAATGAAGATCTTGGTTGGGTCCTGCCTATGTCTGTTGAAATGTGGCAGTGCCAGCAGTTTGCTTTAGTCTGGTGTCTGCTGTTAAATCTTAGTGGACGTAGTTCTACCATTTCTGAGGGTGACTTATAAAACCTATCTATGAAACAATCCTGTAGTTACCTTACCGGAAAGTAGGCTGCTCCTTTTTTGAGTGGGCTTGTGACAGAGTGCATGAGAATCACCTGGATAGCAGCAATGAATTTTTCTTCCCTCCAGCAACTTGCAGACAAACTTTGGTTCAGTCCTGAGCCAATTCAATAACCTTCTTGTGTTCATAGACACTTCTGGTTGTGACTCAGATACTGGCAGTTAAACACTCCCAAGGATCCTCTAGCATTCAGTCTCTTCATCCCCAAAGAAATAGATGCTCATGGGCCCAGGCTCACAAGAAAGACACTAAGATTATGTTTGCTTTAACCTTTACCCAAGAAACCAGAAGCTGATTGAGCAACAATTATACCGTGCAAATTAAGATCAGTAACCAACACAGAAATTAAAATAAGATTCAAAAAGAAACCCAGATATAGCAAAGATTTAAGACCTTCATGTAATGACTTAAGCAGTAAAACTCTGTGACGTGGCACTGCAGACTGCTACTTCGTTGCTTGCGTATGTGTCTGGGTTTGGTGTGAAGATTTACGTTATTTTTCAATTATGATTTTTAAGCTCATGGGAAAATACACAAAAATAACATTGGGATTATAAAAAAAGTGTTTGTGCATTTCTCCTCAAAAATCTTGCAAATGGGAAAGCACAAAGGCCTGAACGAGGCATGTTCCTCTTTTTGTACTTACCACTAAGCTGCAAGTGGTGGTCTTTGCATTCTCTCCTTCCTGCTAGTTTTAGCTTGGTATTCTTGGGCACTGCATTGTGTATCTTGAGAAGGCATTGCAGCCCTGGCTGTGGCACTGGCAGTGTCAGGCAGATGCCATTCTCTTTCCTGAACTACTTGCACCAGTGCCACCATACATCTGGCATGCACAGAGTGGCAGATCAAAGTCATGCGTGATTGTTGCAGGCTTCATCAGTGGCATGCTTTGCAGGGGGCTGAAGAGTGGCTGGAGAAGTAGGGTGTTTTCTTATGAGAAAAGGGAGGCCAAATCATGGCCAAATCATGGCCAAATGACATCATTCAATGAAACCTCAGTGCGAAAAATTGTTTGAATTTCCTAATTTTTCATGCCTAGCAATTTGTTTTGGAAAGACACACACACAACAAAGGGCCTCTCACAGGAAAATTAGTACATTTAATAAACAAATTGTCTTTGTGTAAACAAACCAGTAGGGAAAAATAACAAACCATTTTACATTTTTCACACTATTGGTAGTAACTGGATAAAGCTTAGGCTGTTAGAAACTGCAGAATATTTTTATCTAAGTAGATGGAGCAGTGTTTAACTTCACCAGGGGACAAAATTTGATGATTTATATATAATCCAGTTTAAGTCTTTACACTGTTATCCCACCAGTCTTTTGACCAATGTCATGTTACTTGTTGCTACTAGTTTATGGAATCCTAACGGTCTAAGAAGAAAACTATCTATTTCCCAGAATATGAACTGAATTAAATATCCCATATATTCATCTAATTCACACCTATGAAAAATTATTCTTCTTGCTAGAGTTGAAAGATCTTGACCCAAGATAAAGGTTTCTGGTTTCAGGAAGAATTTTGGGAAGATTGGATCTTACTGTCTTTATTCAATGAAAATGTAATCATGAAGGCAGTTAAGAAATCAAAGATTGAATGTCTGTCAAAAATCAATAACATTAAAAGAAAGCAGAGGTCTCCTGCCCTTCCGCTGTTATGGCAAATCCTACATCACAGGAGAGGCTGTTCAGATCACCTACATAATTACTAAGGTTGGTTAAACATGATGATGAAAACTAAATGTAAAATTTAAATTGAGCTGATTACCTGATTGTATCTCTTTTTGTTCTTGTTCTTATTTTTCAGTGTAAGCTAAGCCCAAATGTGTGCAAGCAAATACGTTAAATCTAAACTAGGTATACACAGAACTCCATAGGTTGTGCCATTAAACCAGGCTACAAGGTTAAGGTTTCTAAGATTTTACTAATTACAACTCTTAGAGAAAGAAAAGAAAACATAAGACCAGGGTCTGTAGCATAGCTCATTTTTATTGTTTAAACAGTTTTTGCATAGGAAATATATCCGCTTCCAGTAATTGACTGCAGTATGAGCAGCTGCTAGCAGTATAGGCTGGATATAACAGTAACAATCACATTAAGTCAAGCTTGATTTACACCAGTTTAAAACTTGTGGCAGTTGAGTTCATTTGTAACCTAAAAAAAAAAGTACCAAAAAGAACATTATTATCCTCCAACCAGGCACAATAAAAACCTTTGTTAACACTCAGGCTAAAATCAAGTCTGATGCCAGAGGGCCCTAATTCGAAAATTAAGTAGCTGTACTGTAATGCATCCTACTAGTGAAGGTTCATTACACAAAGACTCTACACGCACCTTCTTTTTAATTAAAATGTAACCTTCAGGATTTATGGCCTACAGTATGGGGAAAATGCCAAAAGTTTTAAAATGGATCAACCCTGGTATGTAGCTAGCAAGCAATAACTGACTACTTGTCACCTACAGTTGTACTAAATGTATCTAAAGAAACACACAGCCCTACAAAAGTTTTTTTCAGAGAAATATCATTGAGATGGGGTGCCTCTTCCCAGATTACTAAAAGTTCTATATGATATAAGCACAAATTAACAGCTTGATGAAGACATAATCTAATGCAGCTCTTGAGAAGCCTATGCCTGGGATTGAGGAACCCCTCACATTCTACAATGTTGTAGAGATTATTTTTGAAGAAAATGTTATCTGAAACATATTTACAACTGAACTCAACAGAGACTGTGAAATTGAACAGGCACTGCTCATTTGTTTGAGTTTTTTGGTAAACATTTTGCTGGTTTTTGTTTCTTTCTTATTTTGCATCAACTTCTATCAGTCCATGCAACTTCAATGCCCTCAATGAAGAATGCATAATAAGCCATACTTCTTAAAAAACTTCCTTCTGCATATAGAGATACATTTGCCACATCAGTCCCTGTAGCACAGTTTTCAAAACCATTCTGTCAAAAATACAGTAATACAAAGACTGGCTTTAGTGTCACTAGCTCACATTGCTCTCCATTCATTTAGGCCACCTTTTGTTTTACTGTTATGATATCATGCAATGAAAGTATCAAAGGCTTATTCTAGGATATCATGATGCTAGTGGCACTGAAGCCCTTTTCACAAATTCAACATACATCTGAATTGCAACACACAGATATTTCTAAAGAGTACTAACTAGTGAACCCTTTTATCATAAAAAAACAAACAACTACTTACAACCATTGAAGAAAAAATTGCAACAAAAAAAATGTAAAAATTGACCGTCTCCAACTTGTCCCCCTTAATATTGACAACGTGACCAACAGAGCTGTGGCATGGAAACAGTACAAAGAGTTGTCATGGCAATAAGTTTGGCTGATGCAAAGGTCATTGTGCAGGGTTAAAGGGCAAAATCAGTGGTCCATGTTATCCTCCAACTGCAGTGCTCCACCACACCCACACAATTTTGAGGAATTAATAAAACTGGGGAACTAGCAGAAAGTGCAAATAAGAAGGAGGCAGTTTTCAGCTCCTTCAGCATGGAGTAGAACATTCAGCTTTGAGCCTTTCCTGTTTAACTTGATTAGCTGGCATGGGATTTTACTCTCTCTTTTTTTTTTCTTAAGTTTTCTATAGAAACCAAATAAAAAAATCCAGGAGCATACAGCTGGTTAATGTTAACAAAAGACCTTGACAGGATCATGTAAACCATAGAGGATGTCATGCTTGGGGCCTTACTGCCAGCAACATTGGAGAGTTTTTTCTTTAAAAGTGAAAACTGTACACTGAATATGGGATAACTTTCTGCAGCCTTCATAATCTCACACAGTACATATCATTTAGGTTTAGGTACAGAATACACTCTAGTGTCACAGATGTCTTTGTGCAATCTCTTTCATTAAGTCCTTATGAAGCTACAAGTTGCAAATCCAAAATTCTGCTCCCTGAGGACACAGCTGTGTGAGACTTAAGTACTGTTTTAGCTCTCTGCCTATCCTGAATTGCTCTGTGAATCTAATCTTAAATACCATCATGTAACAATCACAAAAACTTTTGCTAAAGGCCATATATACTAATAAAAAAGACAGTGGTGCTTCCAACATTTTGAAATGCTCTGAAAACCAACTTTTCCAATACTAAATACAACAAAATAACCTTCATAAAATATAACTTTTCTCCATTTACATTTTTAAAGGATTAGTAACCTATGCTTTTCAAGCACAGGAATCTGCGAAATAACTCCTAACATGGACAGATTTTTTTTAACACATAAATTAAGAAACTGGAGAGTTTTAACTCAAGTCCAGTTTCTAAACAAAGAATATTCTTGTTTAAAAATGGAAATGCATTTCCATTATAATTGTTAAAAAGTTAGCTTTACAAACAAGGGTATTTTAATTAAAAAAAAATTCTTAACAAAACTATACAGTGTAAAAATTACTGTCTACAAGGTAGGCGGTTTATTCAGAAGATCATCCTTTCTTCTTGCTACTTGCAGCTTCACAAACTCATTCACATATTTTCAATGGAGCTGCCCACCTGAACATCACCCCACAACTATATTGCTATAATTAATATTTTTGCCATGTCTTTATGTACAGTCTCCTTCACTGCCTTTTTTTTCCTTAGTCAAGCCTCAAGCGTTCATGTCACTCCAGGGGAAACACACTTCAGTGGCACAGCCATGAGGCCAGGGCTGCAAAGCAACTTAATAAAGGCAGAACAGTGCACATAGAACGGGGTGGCTCAATTTAGTCAGAATACACTTCCTGGTGAAGGAGGAGGCCAGAGACTGGATTTGAGTTCTCAATCTTATCTTAATCGTTTGACTGCTGAGCTTAAAAAAAAAACGACCAACAAAGCCAACCTAAAACCAAACATACAATAAACAAAAGTTCATTATCTTCCAAGCAAGCTTTTCTATTAGAGAGGCAGGTGACAAAAACTCACAGTTGCTGAATGACCCAATTTAAGGAAGGAGTTTACTTGTCTAAAAAATTGCATCTTAAAGCTCAGCTTTTCTTCATCATACAGGAGGCCAGGGAAAAAAAAAAAAAAGAAAAGCTCTGTTACGGTCATCTATCTTCCTAAAACGAATATTCATAATTTTGATATTTCACATTCAAGCCTGAACTTGTTCCAGTTTTGTCCCAATGTGTTATTTAAAGCTTTCAGGGAACTGGTACTTTTAATGGTACTAATCAAGTGTGTGCCCCCAGAACACCTGTGCTCCCAAAATGCTCCATATCAGTGACAGGTGTAAAGGACAACACACACTTTGTTTTACTAGGCCAGAGCCTGAGGTGCACTGTGGTAAGGTCTAGCACACTTTGCCATGCGCTCAAAAAACAAATTGACTTACTCTGGGGCTCTGAAAAAAAGCCCCACATTTCTCTTTGCATGCGTGTCTTATCTTCTTTTTTGTTTTGTTTTGTTTTGTCTAGCTAAATCTCAAAGCAACTCCCATCTCTGTAGCCATTCAAGACGTGCCTACACATTGTCTCCTCCCGGAGACATGGGGATGTGCCAGCACTACAGTTCTTATTTGGGACTGGAGCCAGAAGGGACTGACAGTGGAATGCCCATGGCCAGTGTTCCCTGGAGTGGTTACTGCTGGAGCTGCACCTCTGAGACTGCACCAGGGTAGGAAAATTGCAAAGGGATGAATTTTCCAATCCACATGGCCATACTCTCCTCTGTTTTCAACCTAATAGAAGAATATACTTCAAAGAAAAATTCACCCTGTGTTGAGCCATCCATTGCAAAGATCCCTTGTGTGTAACAGGTCACCAGCAACAGGCCCACTACTGGTCTGCAAAATGGGATTTTACTGGAAACACTCTTTTATTTCCATCATAGTCTAATTCCTTGCATAAAGAAACTCCTTCTCCACTGCACTCCAGAGCTCTCCATGTGATCTGCTGTATAAGACTGCAAACCTTTGACATAGCCCAAGCAGGCTGAAAATTGTAATTCAAATGCTGAATTAACAAACTTGGCGGGAGGAGAGGGGAGGGGAATAAAAAAATTTATGTAAAGGAAAAATGTCGAGCAGGCTGAGGGAGGGAGGCAAATTCTCTGCATGAGCAACTCCAGCGTCAACTGGAGTCAGTGGAATTATGCCAGTAAAATTTTGGCCCTGTACTTGTATTTCCTAGACAAAGCAAGTGTCTCTGTCATTCTGAGCTAAAAACATTTTCTAACATGAACGCTTTAAGATGCACTCTCTTTGCCAGAATGGAAAAGGCTTCATCTCACTGTGGGTCTTGACCTGTTTCTCTGTCTGTCTCTCTTTCTCAAGAAAAAAAACCTTGAAGTAAACCAATTTCCTCAAGTCAAGTCTGCCTCCAACAGAATTCATTATTTATTTTTTAAATCCAGAAATGATTTCAGCTTGCACCCCAGGTGGGAAGTTAAAAAGAGGGAACCGATTTGAAAGTTTGTCACAGTAGGCAGAACAGTTGCTTTGCAGCCCTTGCCTGGCTAAGGGTGCACTGCTTCACAGCTACACTGTAAAGTGTTAAAAATCCTCCCCACCCACCCCAGAATATATATATATGTATGTATAAAAAAAAATCCCCTGTCCACCTCTCAGTACAGAAAAGGACCTCATCACACTGCAAAAATAGCAGTACCCACTTTGGTCAATTAAAACAAACAAAAAAAGCATACATTATTCTTTTTTTTTTTTTTTTTAAATCTGTGTACTTACCTATAATAACCAATACAGCTAAAAGCACTACCTACATAGGCAAAACTTGGTATTGCATAATTCGTATAAATTTGTATCCCCTCCCCCCAATATTAATTGGAAGATGAAAAACATGAAAGGTTAATAGAAAAAACACCAAAATACTGAAAATATTGCTGGTCGATTACAATTCTTAAGCGGCAACTATACACAGCCATGATATGCTTTATAAATGTGAGATAAAGGTATAACTGTCTAAAAAATCCATGATGTCACACATTTTTCGCATCTGGAGTACAAAATATTTTGTCATAAAAATGGTAAAGATTTAAAATTATAATAAATGCAGCAAAACAAGTGTAGTGATGTCAATTTTTTTGTAGTTTTTTTTTTCTTTTTTTGTTTTTTTCCATTTTTTAGATTTCAAGGCAAGGCACGTAATGTGGACGTTATATCTTCGTGCAAATTAGGATTACTGGAAAGAGTATTTTAAATTTTTAAAGAGACATAGAGGCAAAATGTCTGCCCATGCACGTTATATTTCTGTCAATATGTGAAAATTGTTGAACAAGGCTAACTTCTGAAAGCACCATGCAAGTTTACAGCACCCTGTAATTAGACTTACATTAAGAGTGCATTATTTAAATACAACATATCCCCATCCTGGTATTACCAGTTTGTAAACGGTAAGCTTTGCCCTTGTGACATGGATTTGCCTATGTCTTTGTCTCTATGATGTAGATTTTACAGAAACATGTAAACCCTATGGGTTCTTGATGCAACAAGTAACTTTAAATAAATAAATCCTACCCCTCTGTGGAGGCAGCAGCTAAACCAACATAAGTGCTGTGTTTCCATCAATTTCTTTTTCTCAAGGATGTGATTTGTCTTGACTTAATGCCTTTTAATGCCCTCAAAAACTGAGGGGAAAAATAAGTTTGTTCAAAGTAATTTTTATTTATATTTTTAATCCCCTCGATTTAGAGTCCAAGGGCTGAAGGACTTATAGTGATGACCTCTTAAGATATGATTTTTAAATTGCACTTGCCTCTGTACGTGTTTCTTTAGTGGGGAAAATGTAATTTTTTTCTTTCTCTTTTTTTTTTTTACTGTTGCATGAGAAGATAACACTTGCGTAGAGGCATTTCTTCCATAGAGCCTGTGTGTTCATACTGATTGAAAACTTCAAACTGCATAACACACTAGAAAAAGGCTGAATTAAGGGCCAAAGTTTAATAAATCCATACTGATAACTAAAGGCTACAGAGCTTATTTTCAAAACATTTAGAAATCAGACTGTTGAGAAATTGGCTGGCTCACGGCCCTTGTCCTCCTGCAGCTCTGCTGCTGCTGCCTAGCCTTTGTTTTGTGAGATAACCAGGAACAGTGATCTCATGCGTAAACAACAAGAATACTAAACCAATAGAACTAGCTTATCATGCAAATATTAAGGCATCTAGAAAGTCAGTTAAAATATATTGTCGCAGACAGAACATCTATTTCCCAGTGGACTTCATATAACAAAGGCTACTTAGCAGGAGCTGCATTCTACCCATCAGTGAAATATCATCGACCCTTTGTATATCATTTCAGTTTCAACCATAAGGGAATTAGTGATTGTAAGAGCTGCAATTGCTGGTCTATTTTTTTCTTCTTTCTTCAGTTTCTTTTCTCATACTGTCTTCTTTCCTTTTTTTTTTTTTTTTTTTCACATCTTGAATCAGNTTTTTTTTAAATTTTGCTTTTTATTTTGTTTCCCTCAGTTGCTTGTTTCTGCTTGAAGGAAAGGCTCTCCAATTATGTTCAAACCATAGTTTGGGACATTTGTCGGCAGGATCGGTGTCCTATTTGATACTTGGAAAGGAACCAAGCTAGCCCAGGTACCAGGACTGTTGAAAAGGGGAAAGACACAAGGAGAGACAGAAAGAGAGAGAGAAAAAACAAAACATAAGTTAAACATGTATACAATGAATATGAATCAAGCTTCAGCCAATATTAATTAATAATAGCCCTACTTAGGACAAAAATGGAAATAAAATTTGTGAATGTTACTTGAGATTCTACTTCCCAGTTTCCTTTGCGAAAGTAAGAGTTATTTGAAAGAAAAATAATTGTATTGAACTCAGTAGCAAGTTGTACTACTCCTGAGTTACTCTAAATGGCCTATTTGTTTATGAAAGTCCCCCAAAATGTCAGATGCAAATATATAGAGCAAACACAACTAAAGTATACAACACTATATAGCATGAGGGACATCATTTAAGAGCTAGTGATATATACTTCAGGGTACAGGTGTTCTTTTTTCAAGAAAACAGTATAAAATTTCAGTGGCAGCATCCTGTGAGATTTCCTGCCCTCTTACAACACAGCAGTTTATCTTGTCACCATCCCAAGACCAGCCTCTGAGATGCACAGATCCCCATAAGAACGGAGGACTTTTAATGTTCAAAAACCCAGCTTTCTTAAAAAAAATTTCCCTAAGAGTGTCAGGGTCTAAGGAACACCAGCTGAAAGAAGACCCAATCATCAAAACACTTGCAGCCAAGGGTAGCTGTGAGCCAAGGGTAGCAGTGAGTATCACATTTTTTTCAACAAACCTCTGAGAAAGACAATTCATTGACTTAGGAGCTTAAGTCATCACTTCAAAGGCACTCTGTCACTAAGGAGCTGAAGTCCCAATGGGATTCACAGGTTCACCAGGCACCAACCAGTAGTACTTGCAAGACGGTTACTCAAAGACAGGCCTCAGTTGCTGGTCTTCAGTACCCAGCATGGACCCTGAGCAGCCCTTTCCTTAGATGTGGTTCTGGCAACCCAGAAGTCCAAAGCAAACTATACTAAGCTATATGATTCTATGACTTTGAAGAAAATTTTTTTCATATTTATTCAGAAGAAAACAGCATCATTAAGTCAGCAATCATTGTCAAAGAACTAACACCAAAACTGGACACACAGCATGCAAACACATACTTCCTCTGCACTTCATTGTATCAAGTTTTTCTGCACACTAGGTCTTTCCACAAACATAAGTGCTTACTTGGGAATACATTTTGAGATTAGACTAATGAGCTTCAGGATAATACATCTGAAGACTAAACCCTTCTGCATGTGTATTGTGGAGGACAAATACTGAAGTTTTTTTCCCTCTCTATCTTTGGTCCCGTTTCTGCACCACTCTCTCCCTGGACAAGCAGATGCACTTTTGTGGCATGAGGTATAAAGAGGAAAATAGGCCCTTTTTATCTATTTCATATGTATATGAAATAACTACATTTCATTTGGCAGATTTTTGTGGTCATTTCAGTTGCTGACAAGTGACCAACTTATTTTGTGAAATCCAGGGCATATGTTTCTCAGGCCTTTCATATTAAAAATAATACAAACGGCTTCTGTCATTTACACCTGTTTGAAACTACTTATCTCACTAACCCTGACAATTTACTATTTTAACTCCTAGCAATTCATTTCAGATGTTTTGTTTTACACACACACAAAAAAGTGGAAATAATTCCTGATTTGTTTGTTTCAATGATGGCCATATTCCCAAGGAAGAAGGACTAATTTTATTTCACGAAGAGAATACAATAAATATTAATATCTTACTGTTTCCAATGCCTGAAGTACAAATATTATTCAACAAGGTTGTTGGGGATTTTTTCCTTAATTGGGTACATTCTTGAAGGACACATAAAAATTGGCAGAATTTTAACATTTTCAGAAATTAAAAAAAAAAAAATTGCTGTTTTCAAAATGTAAGATCAGCTAATATGCTTAACATTTTTTTGTTGCTTTAATTCTATTGACTATTGAAAAAAAAGTCTGCTATAAGAGGAAAAAAAACCCTTTTGAAATTAAAAATCATAGTTCACTACAAATCTTGAAGCATTCACAAAGACTTAAACCTAGCTATGCATAAAAGATTTTTCCAAGATGATCTAATGAAAAGATTATGTTCCAAAAAGAAAAAAAAAATCAATACCAGAATTTCATTTAAGAGGTTTAATTGTTACAACTTTTTCTTCATCTTCCTTCATAATTTGTTTTAAAATGCATTTTTTGTTCCTTCCTCTTTGGATTTCAGTGATGTTAAGAAGTAAATTCTGAAATAACAGACACAAAGTAAATAGTTTCCAAGCATGGGGATTTGTAAAAACAAGAACTAGTAATAAAAAAATAAAGACCAAGCAGATTTGTTTGCTTGGGATCTATCTGAATATATGTTTTACAGTGCACAGTTCTTTGACGTCCTGTTACACTGGATTTACAGTGTTTAGTGACTTCAAACAAAATACTACACTAATTCAAAGAATATAAATTTTGTTTGAGGTCAACACACTATTTAAAAAAATTTTGTGGCAAAGGCTAAACACACAGGCTCCAGGTTATCTTTCTGAAGATTTACAGTGGACTTCAGTGGTTGGACAGATTAATTTGTGACTTTCTGCTTTGTTTTAAAGTTGCCAACCTTCTAGTGACTACAGAGGGTGAAAGCAACAAGTCAGTGCTGACTAAAAACAAATTACTATTTGTAGCAGAATTTTTATCAGCTACTTCAAATACCAGACAGATCTCTTCATTTCTATGGAAAGTGCACAATAAAAATAAGTTGTAGGAAGTTCCTAATATGACTGTTGTTGCCACATGACCTACCAATTCAGTATAGGTGTTTATTTAAACCTTTCAAGCCTCCCACCTTATATTATGACCATGACAGTCTGCAGGAAGTTAATCAGTACTACTTATGAATCCTGAGGGAGAAATAAAACTCCCATGTTAACACTGTGTATATCCCACAGGAGTTTCAGTCCCTCGTACTGCTCAGGCCAAGCCTTCTGCCAGAGATGGTGGTGCAGGCAGTGGAGCACCTGTGGGACCAGGAACAACAGACACTGCCTGCCTGCAGGGCTGGAACAGTCACCACTTCCACAACTCTGGAGATGCCTGAAGTCCTGGTCTAAACACACACACTGGACAGAGTCTGACTGCATCAGAAGCTGGGAAGAACTGCCTGTTCCCTCTGTTTGCTGGTTTTTCCTACGCCATTATCTTCAAGGCTTGATGAGCTCTGGTTGTGGTTTAGAAAACAACCTTATCATACTACAGTTTGATATATGTAACTCTATCTTGGGCCACCCCAGTCCTGGTACCACCCCCAGATGCTCACTGCAGACAAAAGAAGAAACCTGAATGAAAGCTACTGAGAACAGCCTTAGTCACAGGACAGAGCTCTGAGAACAGCTGTGACACAACAAATAACCGAAAACACAACACAGGCTCTGCTAAGCTGCATGCATATGGCTGTCTATCCAACACTCCCACAATCCCCCTTCACATTTATGGCAAATTTAGTTGAACTTTCAGCTACCCTATGAGCCACACTCAGCTTTGTAGTTCCCCAGTACTCCAGCATGAAGGCAAGCTAGAGCAAACGTTCAGAATAGCAAGGTTCTCCTGTCAGCCTACTCAGAAGGGACTTGAGTATTGCAGAGCTTAGCTTCTGCCATGGAAACCATCCACGGTTTCTCGGCAGAACATCCTAGCAGGAATGATAGTTACTGCTGGCTGCCAAGCAAACTCCATCCAGGAGCCCACATGAGTGGCAACAGCAGGAAATGGAGAAACACTTTTCCCCTCCCTTCACCATACTATCCAGCAGTTTGTGTGAGTCCCAGTTAAAGTTAAGCCCTTGGTTTTGCAAAACCAGTGGCAGTACTGTGTCTCTGTCCACTATGTACCTCAACACAGGGAAGCCAAAACTCTTTCTATTGCTTGGGACACAGACAAGGTGATTGTCCTTGCAGAAGTTAATATGATGTCTCTCTGCCCACATGGCTTCTCCTTCAGATAAGAAATTGTATGTATGAGTGGAATAAAGCAGGTCTACCCCACACTCCAGCTTACGACTCCTGAGGAAATCTGTTATCCGTGTTCTGACAGAGGTTATAACATAAATGTTTTTCCCTTGAAACATGAAGTGAGACCTAAAAAGCTACTTGAGGCTAACTCTTGAAGAAAATTACATGAGAAGCACCATCAAATACTGTTGTGAGATTCAGACCAGTCTTTGTTGCAGGACCTCCTTCCTGAAGTACTCCACCTTTAAGTAATTTCACTACTGGTAGCAGTTTCATCTACACTATAGTTAGACTATCAGATGTGTTATACAGTCACCAGTTCCCTCTCCATCCACAGGAAGTATAATGTGTTTATCTGTTCAATGTAATAAAACAGCAAAGGAAAATTCTGCAAGTATCCTACAGGGTTAACATTCTCCATTACAGTTTCCATTACAGTTTCCAGATGTTAATTCAATCAAGATTTCTGCCATGATTTCCTCTTAAAGATAATAATTGATGTTTCAAGAACCTCTGATTAAAATATTACTGGAATGGACCACAAGTAGTGCTTACATTATATGTATATACAGTCCACTTTGGAGGTTATAATAACATAAAGAGTATAATAATGTTAAACAATTAACTAAATGCAATAAAAAATAAATCTAATCTGACCTGAGTAAATCTGGAGGTCTTTCAGATTCTTATTTTCCACCAGTTACTACCTGCTTTCTTTTACAGTTTCAGAAATCTGTAAGAGTATTTTACCATTCCGAAAGTACATCTAAAGCAGTATTTCCTTCTTAGGGCTTTACTGTCAGGTACATGAACTCACTAGCTTACAGAAGGTAGAACAGATCCTGCCAAGGTAGTCTTTGGACAGAAAAAGTAGAAATACTTTCAATGTTGAGAGAAGTGACAATAGTAAGTCACCATGCAAGAAGCTTCTCTGCAGCAAGTAATCGCCCACACAAGTACAGGAACTTTTAGCTTTTAAAACGCTGGGATCGTAAAAACTTTGCAAATGCAATTTTGCTAACCTCAGCACACTGGCTAAATTCCCACTTGTGCATTTCTGCCAAAAGACTAACCACCCTTCCAATATCTACTTAATGGGGTACTTCTGTTACCATTCTGAACTGGTTTCCATAGGTATACAGCTGCCAAATTTTACCTCCAAGATGAGCACTTGTTTCAAGAGAAGTATTAAGTGTATCTCAGGTTAATTTAGGATGACTTAGGTATGTAGGCACATACCACCCATCTAGCAGATGGAGGAGTTAAAGACCTACTGATTTATACCCAGGGGAGGGAAAAGGGAAATCTGCTATAAGAATATTATTTATTCAATTTTCTTCAGACTCATTTTTTGTGACAAAAAGGTATGTAAAGATCAGGAAGAAGCTACAGACCCCATTGCTAACAAAGAATACCCACAACAGAGGAAGGGCCCAGAGAAATTGTACATCTCCTTGTTGTGTTTTGGGCCATGCATCCATGAGTATTTGGTGCAGGAACAGGGCTAACAGAGGGTTTCAAACATGTACCTGCACAGAAGAGGCTATGACCAAGCCAAGCCAAACCATGGAGAAAATGTGCTTGGTTACCAGGGTCCCCCGGGCTGCCTGTGAAAAACTGGCTCTTGACTTTACACACCTGCACTACCTTTTCCTTTTCCCAAATATTACTATTTCCATTTCAAACCATTAGGATGTTTACTTTTAAAAAATATAACTACAAGTTTACTTATCAAATTAGCATGACTAAATAATAATGCAGGAAATCCTGCACCAAATAACAAAACAAAAACAAACCCAAACAAAGCAATTCTACTACTTCACAAGAAACAATTGGAGGTAAGATGATAACTAGGAAGCTGGAGTAACCAAGGGGTTAAAGATACAGTTTACACTAGGGAATTCTCTATAACATGCTCCTCCTTCCCTAACAGCTGCCAAAAATCATCTGACAGGAAACATAAGATTAAGTTTGTCCCACCTAAGTGAACAAAGAGAGCTCAGAACAGGCAACCAGTTCACTGCAGAGCAAGAACTTTTCTAATCCTGCTGGAATCTGCAGTGCTGCTTAGAAATTATTACTAAAGTTGTTTTCTTTACTTTAACATCTTGCTTCTAGATCATCTCATTCATTTTGGTCACATTGCAGTTCTTGTTGCTACTCCCATAAAGGTTAACTTAAAGCTCCAAACATAATCATGTGGAAAATGGACATTATAGATTCCTATGGTCCATTGTTCCCCCATTCTAAGTCCCTGAAGTTCAAGTTCAATCTGGAATTACATCATGTCTGGTTTCTCCTGGTTACCAGACGGCTTGAGACGTGACCACAGCTACAGAAAAAACAAACAGCCCTCTTCACGCTTCGGCTCCCCTATCGATTCAAACATAAACTTTTTCTTTCTCTCAAGTATGCTTCAAGTATGGAGCATGGTTAATTTAGAGATTAAGTTCCAAATTAGATTATCTAATGGCATCTTAATGGATTGCTGACCCATTTCCTGTGAGATGGCAGCATGCAAGTCTGGCTTGAATACAGCTAATTTCTTAGGAAGTGTTCAGAAGATGTTTGCCTAGATGGAGAGGAAATAATGTTCTGCACATCTTTCTGCATTACAGAGTGGGGCAAAACTATTAGAATTAGTAATTTGAATTGATAAATATCAGAAATCATTAAACTTTCTCCCTATGAATATGTTTACAATCAGAATACTTCAGCCTTTTTTTTCTGAAATCATAATGAAATGATACTTCTATTCCAAACCATTGCTGGAAGGAGGAATCAGGGAGGGGCACAGGTCAGAGTTTATGAACCACTGCTCTAACAGGTGTCTGTGTTTGTCAAAATGTGCTTCCACAGACGTGCTGCTGCTTGCTATATATTTGTTGCTATATATTTGCATGATACCAGACATGCACACAGTATTGCGCTACAAAAGCAATATGCACCCATTCTCAACTCCCCTCCAACTTCTTTCACAAATCAGATAATCCCATTTGCTTGCCTTATCATTACTGTTACCGTAAACACACAGTGGTGCTGGGAGTGGGGGGGAAATGATGTTTGGAATGCTGAACACCCCTACAGCTACAGCTGAGAAAGAAATTCAGCACTCTGAGAACAGAGCTCCCCTCAGCATCTCCAGGAACAAGCCAGCTGTTGTACTATGCTGATGTGTCAAGATAACAAAATGAAATAATGAAATTCTAGCCTAGTCCATTTGCCTGGATACTGTATAGGTAATGTTAAACAGTTAACCCATAAAACTAACACTGAATGATTGTTAAAAGAATTAATAGAAATAAAAATACATTTGTTAATAGCTGAATTGAAATGCACACTTTGACAATGAAAAGTTGCTTACAGTCTGTGGAAGACTTGCAAATACTTCACATGGTCTAAGAGAGACCCATCATGCCAGCTAGTATGAGTATTTATACTGGAAATATCATCAACGGTGTAATGAGTGGCTTAGATTTAGGATCAGACTCATGTTATCAGCCTCACACACACACCCACACCCACACCCCCCTTTTGCCACTTCCACTCATTTCTTAAGTGTACTTTTTGCTTGCAGTCTTGCCCTCGTATAGTAATTGAGACTGTATTTTCCTAAATGAGCTTTACAGATTTCTCACAGCTTCCCCTCACCCTCTGTCTCTAGGAAAACAGAACTGCAGTTATTAAAAAAATAAAGATTCTGAGGTTTTTAATGGCTCTGAGTATCTTATTCACACCAAAAAATGTTACCTAAGTGATCATAAAAATACAGGAGAACATAGTTCTATTGATGTGTTTAAATGGTGCTCAAAGTTCAGCAGACAAAATAAAATATGTTTACAAATACACATAAAAAGATATATCAAGACATAATATGTCCCATAAATGCTCTAAATCAGCAATGAAAAAACCAAACCAAACTATAATTGTAGATGGTTTGGGTATCAGCAGCAAAGTAAAAATTACTACTTCCAAATACCTCACCAAATAACTGGGGTGGGGTTTTTTCCTTTTTTGGGGTTTTTTTTTAGGATGCTCACAGAATGTTTAATAAAAGTACTTACATTAAAGATACTAGAATGTTTAATTCAGCTATGCAGAGTATTAATCTATTTTTGTTATCACCATTCCCTGAAAGTCTTCTAGTTTTGTAGTAAATGGAGTATCACTGACCTACAGTTTTGTGGCTTGGTGCTCCTTTTTTGTTTTGTATTATTCATATTCTCTTGTTTTTTGCAAAGTTCGGCCTTTGCATATAGATCACTACTGTCTTAGACCTGAATCTTTAAATGCCAACAGGCACATAATTTTTTAAGGAAACAAAACCAAAAAATATATATTTTGAAATCTATGCATTGTACCTACCATGAGGTATGACAGGCAACTATTAATAAGACAACACAGAGACAACAGAAGGTTTTCATAATTAATGTTTCCCAAGTTTCCAAAGTGTGGTTTACCAACAATGCTCGATGATAAAGTCTTCAACCTGACCATCTCTGCTACCCAGTTTCTGTAGAGAAAGGGATGCTAACACTGAGGAACTGCCAAATTTTCCTCCCTGAGGTCAACAATACTTCTGAAAAATCAGTATACTTAAAATAACCACGAAAACCTGATAAAAATGTGAGGTTGAGCACAATCAAAATGAGTGCTGCAGATCTGTGGAAATCACATAATCAAGCATTTATGAAACCATTCACAGTTGCAGAAACTTGTCTGGACCAGGACATATTTCTTTGCCAACATGTGGCAATTCCTTTTGCAATATATTCTTGTTTTTTAATGTTAGTTTTAGTGTTAGAAAGGCTCACTGTTCTTTAGCCTGTGCAGGTATAATTTTGCTCCTTAAGGCTTCAGCTCTGTGGGATTTGAAGAATGTCGTATTTCAAAACCCAAAACCTAAAAGCCATCTGCTTAGGCAGAACAGTTTGTTTCCTTGTCCTTCAAGGCTATGCATAATCCAAGAGCAAGTGGCATAGCCTAGGACTCTGATGAAATGTCCATGGCAGAATTTGTGCCCAAGCTCTTCTGGAAGCACTTCTGTATACATTGAAAGGGCTACAAGGGCAGGCAGCATTCTGGGAGTGACCTGCAAAGCAGTTTGGTCTGCAGCAGGGAATGGATCATGGAGCATGCCTTCATTATCCACCAAGGTTTTCTTGGTCATCACCTAGAAATGTTTTCCCCTACATTTCCTCTCTTATCACAATTTATGCCCATGATGGTACTGAAAAACAGAATTCAGCAAACACTAGGACAGTGCTTAAACTGGTATATCTGGCATTGCTCTGAAGGGCGCTTGAGTGACGACTGATTAAAACCATGTAAGGATGTTCCTAGATAGGTTGTTGTGATGTGATTTTTCTAAGGCCTGTCAATGCCCTGAAAAAGCATATTCTACCTTTGTAGTGGGAGAATAAATCACCCCCTCTATGCTATATGAGCTCAGTTTGGATTCACTACTGGCAGTACATTGGAAACTCTGGCCATTACTGGATGATGGGGATTTGTAATGTGAATCACAGTACTTGAGGAGATGAGGTGAATCCATTAGCTAATTTTCCATTGTACTATTTAAATACACAAGGAAAAAAATGGCAAGACCTTACTTAGCCACCACAACTCTTCCAGATTTAAAGCATTATTTCAGAAAAATTGGGAAAAAAAGAAAAAGAAAACAAAACAAAACAAAACCCAAAAAACAAAAACAAAAAACAAAAACCCAAAAAAACAAACCAGAACAAAAAGTACCCCCCCCCCAAACAATTAAACTTCAGATTTGTAAACAGCATCAGTTTTCAAACTCAGTAATTTCCCTTCCAAGTAGATTTTCAAAAGCCCCAAAACTTCTAGCTATTCATAGTACTATCTGTATAATGCATCAAAGGCGTTTTGTATATAATATATATAAATTACCTTCATACACATACTTACTCTAACTATTCAAAAGTACATATATTCTCACATGCACATAAATTTCCGAAAGGTATTTAAAATTATTTAATGAGTAATTGGCTAATAGTTTTTTTGATAGGCTTCCAACCTGCAAGCTTTACATGTACAACCCTCATTACATATTGAGTGTTGCAGATAATCCTGTACATGAAAAAAAGTGAAAACTGACATACCAAAATTACGTTGATTTGTTTATATACCTATTTAGATAAACACACACCTTCTACTGTTACCCTAATCTACTGTATATCAAGAGATGTAAAATATAATAAATTAATAATATATCAAAGGTTAATAAGGTTCATTGTTTGGTTTATTTGTGGGATTTTTTTCATACAAAAAGAAACTCTTTTTTTTGTATATCATTCCTAATTATTCTGTTATTTAGTTGAAAAATAAAATGGTTTATATCTTACCTTCAGGTATATGTTAGTGACCTAAATCTACACCAGCCAGCTAGTAAGAAATGTCTCCATGAATAACATAATTATTCTCTGCCCAAAAAGAACCACCACCTCAGCCATTTATTATTATACTCACCTATACCTCTAACAGCACCATTTTCTTTGTGTTAACCACTAAGATCCCCAAAATATGACTGCAAACAACATTTTCAAAACCTAAGATCAGTATTTCCTTCAATTCACAAACCTTTCACATATGACAGCATAACCTTATCCCAGGTGTTAAATTAAGGGACTGTCTAAAGTCAGCTTACATGAAAGATAACCTGAATGTGTATAGGAGAAATGTTGCATATTTTAATCATAATGCTGTCACATATACCTCTGGAGGCCCACTAAAACAGATACTGTAGCTCTATGGAACTTTTTTAGAGGTGGTGTAGGGGTGGAAATAATTAAAATGTTACCTTTGCCAAGTAATTCCCAATGTATCCTCACTGGCACTGGGGTATAAATGCCTGCCGTTTTGATTCATGGTCCAGTCACAAATTCTCAGCTGTCAATTGAAACCTAGCAGTCAGATATGGATCGAGCATACTACAGTTTTTAGTATTTAAATGAATACATGCAAACTAGTACCGTACATGGCAAAAGTCTTACTTTCCCAAGAAGTAATTTTAAAAAATAAAACAAAGAAAAATAACTTATTTTGAGAAATAAATGCCTATAGATTTGTTTAATATAATGCTACTTTAATATGATCCTCTATTAATAAAGCATAAAAGAGTAACTAGTGTGTAGCACATAGCAATTAGCCATTATTAGATTACAAACTGAGCTGGAATAAAAGGAAATGTTAATAATCAATAGTGAGATACTTTAAGAAAGGAAATAATTATGCTGGCTTTTCAAGCAATGCTCTATATAATGTGTATTGAGTAAAGGTAAAACATAATCAGTATCTTCTAGCATGCTTTTTGTGAAACATAGAAGACATGCAATTTATAGAAAATTTGTGCACGTTAAACAAATTGTATGACGTTATCTTGCTATTTAAAAAGAGTAAAGGTATTTTGCAACTGAAGCTTATTAATCTAGTGTTACTGAAATTGGTATTACTGAACAAGAGATGATAAAATAATCTAATCTTGTTTAGACTCAGGAAAGTAGCATACAGAATACTTTACTGCATTTTAACATAATGAGGAATGTACTAAATGTTAACTGAAACAAATTCTTCCCAGATCCTCAGATCATCAGTTCTGCCTTCACAGATTGTTCAAGCAACCCTCTGCAACTCTGTTTATTTAACAGCTGCCCAATAGTGTTAGCAGATTTATTGAAAAGATATGCTGCTTATTTTTAAGTTTAAGAAAGTGAGCTTATCTGGCTTCTGAAGAAAATATACATTTTATTCTCTATATAGTCATGCTCATATAAATTGCTGTACTATTATATATGATTAAACACTCTTAATTGAAGATAATGTTTCTGAGTTTAACTGCATTCAAAGCATTTTAGTTTTCTGTATCCATATTCACATTCTTTAGACAGCCCAGGCTACAGCAAACAAACTACAATAAACTGTTTTCACAGGAGCACAATTAATTGCAGTCTTTTCCTGAAAAATACAAATGCTAAGGACAAGACAATATTGCAAACCTGACCCTGTCTGGCTGTTAGACTCATAAGCTTCCTGCTGTTAAGGTCTGAGAAATGGAAATGTTAGTCTTTGATGTTTTCATAGGGATTGTTTCTTGTTTGTTATCTAAAGAACTCCAAGGGACCTTCTAAAGGCCATTAAAAGAATGACTAAACCACATGAAATTAACCAGAAAAGGAAACACACAGTCAAAAAGTTTGCTAGAGGTAACTGTGAATAATACATTAAATATGTTTAAAAAATGGGTAAGTAAGCATTTGATAGAGTCACTATACAAAACAGGATTCTCAGCCTGGTTTTAATAATGAAAACATAATAAAATATGTCAGCCCAGTTACTCAATGTACAGTAGATGTATTTCTGCTATTATCCTTAAGGATGTCATCACCTTCACTACAAATGCATATTTTAAATCTTCATAACTTAGCTATAAAAACTCTCTTGCAGCTGAAACAAAAGACTGAACGGTTAAACCCTCCCATCCATCCCTCTCTTTTGCTTCTTTCACAAAATACAAAACCTATGAATAAAAGCCTTTTGGCTGATTAGAACCATTAAAAATTTACTAAAATCACAAACTTAGTCATATCAAATTATTATATTCACTTAGGTCTAACTCAAAAATCTGGCAAGCACTTATCTTGTTACATAGAACCTAATTGCATTTGCCATTTGGAGGAAACAGTAAGAGATTGATATATTACATTTTAGTAAATTAGCTTCTGCACTAAATCACTATATTCTTCCCACAGTCTGTATGAAAACCTTCCACACTTACAGTTAACGTGTTAAATTTATCATTAAGAAAGCTCCACAAACCTTCTGAAATCTATTTCATAAATGTTAATCATGACATGCTTCTTGTTATGTACAGTCATATGTACCTCAATTCATACACATCCACATACTGCAAAGGTAATAATGCAACATGTGCATTTTATACCTAAGCTGCAGACACGTACATACACATGTGGACGAAGGTTAGTGCTATGTGAGACTGATAATTAGAGCAAACTATAGTGCTATTCACTGCACCAACTGTGCCATGCTTGCAGTACTAACACCTCAGAGAAGTGCAGGTTTGCATAACTGGTTCTGTGATGAGCCCAGGGCTGTATTAGTTGCACTGAAATACGCCTTCCCAGTGTTAAAAGCTGCAGCTCCACACTACTCACTAGGCTCACACAGCTGCCCCATTGCCTTTAAAACCTAACCTGCCTGGATTTTTTTTTTTTTCTTTTTTAATTCTCCCTCACATAAAACTTCTCCCAAGTCACTCCTGCTGAAAGATCTGCATGTTTAAGATTTAGAAATACCGCTTCCAAAATCTGCATTTGCATCCTGTGCATGTGTTGAGTCCTTTCTGGGTAAAAATACTGTAGATGTTTAATGGAACTCTGTAAGCCTGGGCACCATTTGATGGAAGAAGTCTGTTCACAGCAGCAGTGGGAGGCTGCCCTTGGAGCATGTCCAGAGAGCCCAGCAGGGAGAGCCTGTATGCACAGACCTGACATGAGTACCAAGCTGTGGAAGGACATAAGGCACTTCATTACAGTATTTCAAGTGTTATATGTTGTCTGGAGTCATACTGAAAGCTTTCTGTCTAGTTATTGTGCTCAGAGTAACTTAGGCGATCTCTAAAATCATGCCACAGCATTAACTGCAGATGAGGAGGCACAGTCACTCTTACCCACTCTAAGCCACCTAAAAGAGTTTCTCTGCAGGATATGTGATATGAAGAGGCAGGAAACTACTTGAAGGCTACTTGAGAAAACTTGCATTCCTCAGTAGAGGAACATAAGAATATAAGAGTAACATAAGAATATAAATATATCCTCACGATATATTTAATAAATGCTGAGAAATATCACTAGTTTTCACAAATGTATGTTATGAAGGCAAAATAAATGATCTGATTTGGCATATGACATGGTGAAAAGTCTTTCCTAGAAGCCTGTTGAATGGACTTGACCTTCAGTCAACAGCTCTGTCTTTTTTTTAGCAAGGCACACCATAGGAAAACTTCACTTCCATAACACCTTCCATCCTCAAAATATTATCAATGATTTTCTTATTTATCTCTCATCTAACCACAAAAGAACAGATGATGGGTCTGTGTTCTGAACTGTATTCTGGAAAAGGATGCCCAGCCTTGCAGCAGATGAGGAATCCTCACAGGCAGCCCAGCCATTTCCTGATGCTAGGCACTACCCTGACACCTGGCATACATCCTCACTGCTGCATTCATGAACCAGCAGAGCACAAGGCCCTCTGCAAGTGGTTCTCCTTGAAGGCAATGCAACTCCCTCATTCACCTCAGGCACTTTACAGGAAGAGGGGACAGGCCTGGAAGGGAGGCCTGGAGAGAAGCAGAGCAATACACCAAGTGCTTCTGTTCTGTAAAATGCCAGGAAAATTATTTTGTTTTGCACTTTCCAGAGCTGTGAGACATACCGATGTGAAGTTCTACCCAAATGCTAGATTTTATCATAGCTGTCTTCACAGTTTAAACAGCACCTAGCAAGCACAACCATCCTGCAGTTTTAAGTATGCAAATCACACATACATTAAAAACCCACAGCCAACAGCTCAATCTTTAATTATAGTATGAATAATTTTTAGGGGTATTTAGTATTTAAGCAGATTTTGTAGTCTCATATCTAAAAAATGGCTGTCTAAGACTAACATTCCCTTCAAGCTTCTGTAATAGCTAGTGAAAGTAGAAATGTATTTTGGAAAGTGTAATAGGAGGCTGTTATAGCTTCTGTTAGTTGAGAAAAGCCCATAAAACTAAGCATTTGCATATTGTCATTGTTCTGACTGAATCTTCCTTTAAATGTGTTTCCTTTCCAGCAAGCATATGTGAAAGGTGACCTCTTAGCCATTTACATACCTCCCTGGTGATCATGTGACCCAGTTTTACGTCAAACTGTCAATTATGATAAGGGACACAATAAGAACAGCCTAAGTGTTGATAACCTGTTTCCTGACTTTACTGACAAGTTCTCTTTAGGAGTCCACATGTGTTCTTTCAGCCTGCTGCTGAAAGCAAAAGCAACATCCACCCAAAACATTTTGTAAACAAATACTCTGTGTTCACTGGACATTTAAGTCTACAATTTCCATGATGAATTGTATGAAGAGATCTACATTTCGAACTGTGCAGCTCAGCAACTAAAGGATGCACCTGGTAAGAACAACTTTCTACTGAAGAATCAGGGAAGGCATTTGTAGGAAATGAAAAACTATCTACAGTTTTCTGATTTTGCATTTTAAAGACCTTATTACTATGTGCATTGAAAATGTCTCACTCATAATTGTAAAATCTCACTCATAATCTGAAAATCATGAATTCAACATGCCACACCCAGAAAATGCAAGCTTTAGTGAAAACCATGCCACTGAGTTTATCAGTGCAAGGACTGGAAGAGTTCATTAATTCCTCATCAATTGGGCTAGCATTAGTTAGCACCATTTACTGTGATGGGAAAATTCTAGAGGTTATTCTCTTCACAGACCTTAATAGCTATCCTATTTATTTATGTTTTCTAATTAAAAATAGAATCACCCATACAAGGCCCCAAGGTGCATTAAAATCAAATGGTCAAGAACAAAAACTTTTCAATTATTTCATTCATTTCAAAAGAAATCGGGGTTTTGTTGGGGTTTTTTTTTGGTTTTGTTTTGGTTTTTTTTTTTTTTTTTGTGAAACCATTCATCTCTACTTGCACTAAATACAAGCATCTATCCATCCATTCATCCATCCATCCATCCATCTTACTATACTGTTTACACAGGCGAAGTGCATGACTGTATTTCTGGCAACTTTCTAGCACTATTGCCAGAAGCAGCATAACCTGACTCTAAATGTTTGTCATTTCAATCGCATAATATATTCATGAAGTTGAGAACAGTGACACAAAGAGGCTAAAGAAATGCTATCATATCACCATGGAATTCTGATCATTAAGACTTTGTTACTGACCTGATGATTTTGCCCTTAAAGGTAATTAGCCAAAAGAATACAGACACTAGAATCTGGCAAGGAATTGTGTCCACTTGTAGAAGGTTCAATTTGACTGATTTTCCTCAGCTTATTGGTTTGTTGCTCTTTCCTCTACTCTAGGCATAGAAACACAAATCTTCAATAAATGCAAATTAAGGGTGGGAGGCAGAAGTGCTCCCATGTAATTGCAAAGATTATCCAATCTTTTCAAATTTATTTAGGATTTTTCTCAGGACAGATAAAGAACACTGAGTACTAGATTTAGCTTCATAAAATACTTCCACCAACCACCAATAATAAAATTCAGAAAAACTGTCTCATTCAGGTGTTACCACTTCCCTTGCCCCATCCCATGGTGCCCTCCCTGCATTTACATGATCAACACTTAACAACACTCAGAAGCTGATGCTGAATCAAAAAAAGAAAAACGAGTGGTCACTAATATTTTGTAATAGACAGAGGCGGTCTGACATGAATTTTTTACAAGAAAAGGACAAGATACATATGACTCTCCAAGAGAGAGACATATGTTTTGTAACTACTCATGCCACAGTATAGAAATACCTAGCATTTCAAGGCAAGTAATGGGAAGATCCACCAGACAGTGCATCAGAAAGTGGACTGGATAGCTGCAATACCCCATTAGAATCTGGTCTTTCTAATTATCAATGTTACAGGCTAAGTAATGCTTATAGCACTGTGTTTTCATGGTATCCAGACCTGTAAAGGCCAACAATGCCCCATCACACATTGTCTTTCAAAGTTCTATTCAGCGCTTCCCATCTAAATGTGAGTATTTCGAGTGCGCTGTGCTATAAGTTGTTTACTGGAAGTTCTAGCAAGCTATCACTTTGTCAGCACTCCATGTGAGTGTGTGTTGCAAAATACACGTGCAACTTTTAAATTTACTGTGGTTACTGTAACTTAAATGGGCTACATAATGGTTCTTTTTAACAGCAAAAAAAAGTACTCAAGGGTACATGCCAATATTTCTCATAACCAGAGAGAATAAATCTTCATAAAGACCCCTCCAATGAAGTTAAAAAGGTACTGGTGACAATATTTATTCTTGAGGGGTCAATGTGCATTACAGGGTATGGGGAATGTTTAAAAGACCTCTCTGGAACTAAAACCATCAGCTTGCTAATTTAAAATTTCTCTCCACTAATACAAAATGATTAATTGCCTTAATTTCACGTACCCCTTGATTTTTCTTTTCATTCATCATGGGTTGCTTTAAAGCAAATGCATATAAAATCTGCCACAAGAAGAGTGGTCTTTTAAATTGTTGTAAAGTAATGAAAGGACATAGTAAATCAATCCCACTTCTGCCCTACTAAAGGACAACCTTTGCTACTTAAAAGTTGTTTAGACAATCTCAATGCTCTACCTTACTTTCTGGGATATACATATATATATATATATATATATATACACATATATACATATATATGGCACTGTAATCTCTGACATAACTTTAGAATTGAGTGAAGGTAATTAATTAATATACATACATATATATACATACTTATACATACATATACATACTTGTATGTTCATATTTATCGATCTGAAAAACTTTCTACTTAAATAATTAAGTTCTTTCAAATGGTTTCAGCTGTACATACTACTCCTTAATTTTCTACAAATGTGTAGGCGTACATACACACACACACACACACAAATACACTCAGGCAAACATAGACACGTCCATTGCATATGTTAGAAGAGAATAGTGAGTTAAGAGCAAAGACAATAAAACAATTTTTAAATACATTATATAGCTCATTGGTCACCAATCAATGCTCTTGGATTAAAATGAGGAGACTATGAAGCAATATAATTTAGAAAGGAGAACATTGCTTTAACACAGTGGCATTATATAATTTTCTGCTTCTGAACTGTATTAGATCTNTATATATATACACATATATACATATATATGGCACTGTAATCTCTGACATAACTTTAGAATTGAGTGAAGGTAATTAATTAATATACATACATATATATACATACTTATACATACATATACATACTTGTATGTTCATATTTATCGATCTGAAAAACTTTCTACTTAAATAATTAAGTTCTTTCAAATGGTTTCAGCTGTACATACTACTCCTTAATTTTCTACAAATGTGTAGGCGTACATACACACACACACACACACAAATACACTCAGGCAAACATAGACACGTCCATTGCATATGTTAGAAGAGAATAGTGAGTTAAGAGCAAAGACAATAAAACAATTTTTAAATACATTATATAGCTCATTGGTCACCAATCAATGCTCTTGGATTAAAATGAGGAGACTATGAAGCAATATAATTTAGAAAGGAGAACATTGCTTTAACACAGTGGCATTATATAATTTTCTGCTTCTGAACTGTATTAGATCTAACTTAGTTTCCCTTTCCTCCTAAGCTATTTGGCCACACATTTTACCATGAAAGGGAGTATCAGATACAATGCATGTAAACACCAAAGACATTTGAGATCCCTCTCACTTTCATGTTCCAAAGATGCTGCTGACATTTTGAAATCTGTTTTGATCTACACAAAGACAAAAATAAATAAAAGATGTACAACTTCAGCAATATATATGTCAAAATTCAACCACGAGAAAATTAAATGTGCTTCCACTACTTTCTGGCATGTGACAAAATTTTAGAAGCCTTTCAATGAGCTTGGAAGAAGGTGGAGGGGGCCTAAGCTGTAGCAATTTGCAGAAAAAATTGTGTCCAAAAATACAGAGGCCAAAAAATTTATTGCACATCCTCAAATTAACAGGATGTCAGAGACATTTCAAAGGGTACTATAAAAAACTGCACAAGAACTCCACAAACTATATTCACTGTGTGTAAAAAGAGAGGTGGTGTGTGTGCTTTAAAAAACAATAAACATATACTGTGTATCTTTTAAAAATAACTATGCTATATTAATTATAAAACATTTCATAATACAAAAATCTTTGAGAGGTTAAAAAAAACTGACAAAACAATATGCCAGAGAAGTTATTGGGAAATGAATGGCTGGAAAACCCACTAATAGTCATTACATATTTCATAAAAGTGTACAGATGTTTGAATTTAGGTCTTTCTAGTTAAAAAAAAAGAGTTGGCAAAGCATCAACTATTTTGAATAAATTACCATTTTTATGATTTTCTCTGAACTCTGCATGTGGTGACCTTTAAAATGGACATACTGCCACCTTGCCCTGGGAGTGGGGAAGGATAGGGGGTTCCAGCTGAAGCACACCTCAGCTATACCTCAGCTATATCTCAGCAAATGCAGAACAGGTAGATTTTACTGCAAAAATAAACAAGAATGTGTATAAACTACTGACAGCAACCCAAGTCTGAGAAAAAAAATACAGTAGAACAAATACCAAAGACTACTTAACACCCTCTTTCTTATTGCCACATTCAGCTTTTCTTCCTTATAACATTTTATATGCTGTGAATTTCAAAGTCTTCTACTGTTAAGATCTAAGAGGAACACAAATACACAACATAAAGTACATCAAAATTCTAAAGGGTCTGAATTTTTTTTGTTACTAGTCTGTATGTGCATGGCCTTGCTACTGACTGCAGCTAATTTATTTGTATGCTGTCATTAATCTCGGCTGTATATTTTCACAGTTTGGGTAAACACTTCATTTGCATTAAATTTACAGCATTAATGAGATGTGAAATTATAATGCTACTTGAAACAGAAATGATGTAAGAAACTAGAACAAAAATGTGGTTTTATCACATTTGAAATCAGCAGACCAATTTAAACCTATTACACTAGAAGTGATGATGTGTTGCCTTGAGAGTTTGGTTTTATAACTGATCTTCTAAAACTGAAATGAAGAAATGTGTTAAGGAAATGTGTTCTGGGGGAAAAAGAAACAAAATAACTTGTAAGTAATAAACTGGACTTTTTGCTTTGAGAGTTTTTATTATATTTTAAACTGATTTTGAAATTAGTATTTGTTTCTTAAACACTTCGTTCTGCGTCCTAAAATCTTATTAGAGATTACATGTACAAACTCTTGAAAAATAAAAGAACAAAAGAGACATGATTAGAACTTCCTTAAGATGGCACAAATCTAAGAAATGAGCTTAAGCTAAATTGATATTTCTTAAAGGGTTCAGGGTTTTTTTAATAAACTTCACATGACAAATACTGAAACCCTCAAGATTTCAGTCTAATCCAAGATAACAGCGGCAGCATGTAGGAAGGTAATATCGCAAAATCTTGTCTATATCATTACACCTATGTGAAACTTGCCCACCTGTTGCTGGTGTAGGAAGGATGGGTCTCTTGGGCTTAGTCCCACATATCGATTGGCTTGGGATGTGCCTGAGGCTGTGTAGGCTGATTAAGGAAGAACAAAACATATTGATAAAAATACCAACCTATCATAACTATTACCTTTTGCAGGTACAGTACACATATGAGAGATCCAGAGTTATGATTTTGCAATATATAGGATGTGTCTTTGACTTTCCTTTAAGAGGAAGCAAAAGAAATATTGGACCAAATTTAGAAAGCCATGTGTACATTCCTATAAACTTCAATGGAAGCTGCATGTGTAAATCATGATATCTCTTGTAAATAATAGTTCTTTCGATTAATTTTTTTCAAATTATTTCATAAAGTATGTATTTGAAGGAATCACAATTTTAATTTCCATTATACCAATCTAAAGCAACTATGAAATCACTGAAATTAAAATGCTGAGAGAAAATATTCATGATCACATTATTGTAACTTCTGTAAAGTCCCTGTTTCTACAAAGAAAGCACCAAACTACTGTAAAAGAACAACATAAATTAGAATAAAAAGTTTGGTTTACTTATGTGGCATGAAATTAATCTTTGCAGGCCTTTGTAATGGGTTGTAATCTGATTAATATTTTCCTAAGACGGAAACTAATTCTTACTGTGCAATATAACAGTAAATATTCAATCCCCATACACCAGAAAATAATATGTTCTGAGGGGATCTATTTAAAGTCTCTGACTGCCTGCTACAGAAGATTGAAAAAATCCATTTCTGAGGAGAAAGAGAATGTCAAGTGATGCTGGGACTAGCTACAGAGTATGGATCCTTCACCCATAGCACAAATTCCTGTCTGGTCTCTGCCAATAATCCCTAAAAGCTATTACTCTCTCATGGATTTTAGTGGCACTTCTCAAATTAGTTAGGTGGCCTTACTCAACTTCCCAGAGCGGAGATGTCCACACTGCAACTTGTAGAATCACAGCTTGGAAACTTGGCAAAGTGGCAAAGACTTAGTAGTAAAACCACTAAAACTGGACAGGCACATACAAGAACGCCAGCAAGAAGCTAGATGAGAGTATTTACTAAACTGGCCTGTTAATATTAAAGTCACATGGAAAAAAACCAAGGAAACTAAATGCCTTCACTAAAATAAAAATAATTTAAAATGTTATATACAATAGACATGTTTTACTGAAAAACTGTCGTAAAAATTAACCAGTTATAAGAAGGAAATTATGGTGGAGGCCACAGGGTTCCCCAAGTATTATTAAAGCCTGCTGTTCTTTCTCATTAAAAACAATTCTGATACTGTACTTCAGAATGAAAAGCAGTGCTAATCATTTGCCAATTTATCCTCATCAGACTGAATAATAATGGTAGCTTGTTGTCCAAGCTTATGTTAAATAAATATATAGCTATATATATTTTGAACCCATCAATCCCATCAATCAGTGATAGCAAATAAAAGTAAAACTGTGCAATAAAATATATTCAGTGTTGATTTTCCCATTAAGTTAACATTAGCACTCTGTGTGGTGGATCTATTACAACTGATAATACAGTTTATATGTGTTCATATATAATTCATGTATCAGAATGACATGATCCCTCATTTTATTGTTATTTTCTTCATCAACAAGCTATACGTCTTCATTTTTTTATGTTCTTACACTTACCAATCCAGTTTCAAAAGGCTTTACCAAGGAGATGGGCTACTGCAGTTCTCTGAAGATCATAACACCCTGAGCAGGTGAGGTGTTATACACTATCTTTTTGCAGTACTGGCACATTCAAATAAAATTGCACGTAGGGATTTTTTCTATTATTAGTTATATGCTGTGGTGGCAAGAAACCGCTATGGAAGCATGAGGAGGCCTTATTTTAAGTATCTAAGCCAAGATGTTCTAAAGGTTCAGCAGGAATCAGCTACTCAAGTTCCCATGAATTGCATGAGAAACTGAGTGATGTTTTAATTGGAAAATACAGTCAAAATTGTTCTCTTAGTAGTAAGATAATGGACAGATTAGGTATGCTTTCCTATAAGGATGATTAAGGTCAGGTTACCAGAAAACATCCCAAAAAAATTCTGGCATTGACTGTTGTTTTCATCATTTTTTATCAGAAACCCTGACCTCATCTAAAAGAGGTATGTAGGCCAAGCACAGTCATGTCAAAGCAGAATGAAACCACGAATACTTGAAACTATACAAGAACTTGGTTTTCTCAGTTTTTCTGTTCTGGTGCAAATATTTAGGGCAACAGCTTCTTCTTTGCTGCTAAAACTAATTCTTCTTAAAAGGTGCAAAAACTGTACCACAAATCACCAGTGAGGCTACAGTGAGGCCTAAAAAAACTAATATAGTGACAGGGAAGCTAAAATACTTCCATAAATCTATCCATATAATTATTTTTTATAGTTAAGCAGTAGTTTCTCCAAAAGTTTTTATTATCCTTTTACAATAAATGCTTAAACAGTTTTCTTCCTTTACATTTAAAGCATTTGAATCTCATCTCTGCTTCAGATTATAATGAAAAGATTTAAAGTAGTATAACACCTGAAAAGCATACAGTTTAGGGTCTCCATTAATAGCAGACCAACAATGAGGCACTCTTTTGCAGTTCAAATATTAAATAGGTCTAGAACCAGTAATTTTAATGTAACAGACCCTAAAGAGACTAATACTTTTAAAGACTGGTAAGATTTTTTTAAAAAAATCTAGAAGTTTCTCCTAAGAATCTTAACCATTCTGATAAACACTGGTATCACAGGCCATCCCAAGTCCAAAGAAAAATTCAAGAAACCCAGAACACAGATAAAAAGCAACATTCTGTACCACTGATCATGAATACTTGGAAGGGAAGAAATTAGCCTAGATGTGGTAATACCTTTGCCCTTATTTCTAAAACTGCAACTCCATTGAAGATAATAGGAAAAATAACATGATCTTATATGTATCATAGAGTTTAAAGCATTGAAGTTAGAGTCTCTTATTTTCTATTAAAAAAAAAGCAAACAAAGATGAGCAGCGGAGCTACCATCCCTTGTAGCAATGAAATTAACAAGAAATTAAGATTTTCTTTTGCCATAACTGTTTTTGCTAAAAATGACACAACCTGTATTAACATGCAATTATCATAGCTCGGATTCAGTATGTGTTGTCAAGGGTTTGATTTCTGTAGGAAAGTTCATTGAGGAGCAAATTATCCAGTCTCTGTTTGGAATTCCATCTGTGGGTCATTGTAAAACCTTTCTGTCTGGGTGTGCTTCTCAATGTCTTAACAATGTCCACCTCAGATGAACAAACACATTTTCTTTTCCTTGAAGAGTGGTCAAATATGCAGGCTTTTCCCTTTTATTTTGATTGTCATGTCACAAACTTTGGTTCACGTAACATGATCCATTGGTTAAAATTTTGGGAGGAAAAGATTTGCAGTCAGATCATTCCATGTGAAATGATGAGCACTCACTTGGTCAAATAGTAGGAAAAGGCGCCTTTTTCTGGCCTCAATTTGAAATCATATCGAATCTTCGATGGACATTTTTGTTTCCTAAAGAAATACTTACTGGTTGCTGTAGGTGAAGATGCCTCACCTTCAGTGGATGTAGTGATGGGTTTAGTATCTGTCATGGTCAGGGTCACAGGTCGCACCGCACTGTGATGGGGAGAGGGTGCCAAAACTGGAGTAAAATGGCCAGGCACTTTCCCTACTACTTGACCACTGCTGTTAGGCTACAAAACAAAATCAAAAGAATGCCTTGTGAAACATACACATTGTGTTTAAGGAACCTACCTACCTATCTTAGGGTTTTCCAGAATTGCCCATCATCATAGCATCTGTGTTTTGGAATGTGCTGTTCTAAAGATGCTGTGAATTTCATGTGATATTTTCACCAGGCAGGTCCCTTCTCAGATACGTAGTATATGCTTAGTCAGAAGAACATTTTTGTAAGAGTTCTTTTTTCCTGAGTGAAGCATCCATCACATTGTTTCAAAATATATTTGCTGTTCATGCAGTGTCTCTGAACCAAAATCCCATGACAGCAGATGTAAACTGACCAGGCATAGGCCCTCATGTATGAAGTATTAAGAGAAAATGACTGACATAAAACCTCTGTTTTCATATGCCATACCACTCTGGCTTGGAGGATAACCAAGACTTGACCACAATTATCCACAGAGATTACTCACGCTGGAAGGCTAACAAATTATTCACACGCTTGGGAGTAGGGTAGAGGGTTTCGATACGATGCTCTATAATGCACACATCACAACAACTGTCAAAAAGCCACCTACTAAAAACACAGAAGTGTTTAATATTGAGAACTTTGCAAGTCAAGAGCATAATAAATAATGACACACCTTTCATAGATAGGTACAAGAGGCATTCTACATATGACCTGATGCCAGGTACAGGTCATCAAGGTAATATGATGTTTTCTCCATATAGGCACATCTGAATATGGCAAAGTTGACTGGTGGTAAAAATATGTTTATCCAGTGCTTAAACATGCCTTAGAGGTTCTGCAAAACTGCAAATACTTCAATGGTAAATAACTTGCAATAAAAACTAGCATATAGTAAATAGTTTTTACAACAGTAAAAACTGTTTTATAACTTCTGTCTTAAACTGATTGTGTACTCTATGAGTCACAAGTATTTTAAAAGAGCCATACAAACATTAAATACTGATAATCTTTTTATCAAAAGGATCTTGTCAAGTTAAGATAACTTAAAGACATGGAATGATAAAGGATGCAATTCAACAAATTCAAGAAAAGGTTAAAAGAGGTAAACATGACTGTGGTAGTGAAATAATAACTGGACTGAGACAATTACTGCAAGTATGTGAGAAGTATAAAGACACAGAAGAGGAAGGAATTATTTGGAAAATACAGGAAATACATACTTGGGGTAATGGAATGAAATCGAGAAGGAGGAAATTTAAAATTAATAGCACAAGAAACTTCCTGGCAGTATAATCTACTAGCCTTCACAAATGCACCCAAGGGAGAGTCTTGTTTAGGACATCTAAAACTAAGCTAGCAGAAAACACTAGAAAATGTAAGTGCAAATGGAAACCAATCTGGTGTCCATAGGAACATTGAGCAGTTAGCTGGCTATTTCCCCTCCCTAAAATCCCAAGCCTTACTATGAAAAATTACAGTAAAAAGGCACACTGATTATAAGTGGCAAACAAACCACCCCTCTTAATGAGAAAAAGTCACTCCCTAGACATAACTCTTGTCAGTAAGATGTGCTCTCTAAGCTGGACTGGATTTTCACTGTGCTTCTAGGGAGCCTGCTGCAGAGGCAAGCCCCCTCTCCTGTCCTGGCAGCCCAGCTGTCCACACAGCCTGCTGGAGGGAATACCACCTCTCAGTTGCATCTGGTAGCTCGTAGGTGGAGTCACTGACCTGAGACCACAAGGCAACCTTAGAAGCCTTAGCTTATGTGTGTGCCAACATCACAAAAACAATTGACAATCTCTTACCAAAATGATGAACTTTTTCTAAAACTAAGAAAGAAGATTCCATGGAGTGTATGAATTGAAATAGACAGTATAATCAGCTTACAAAAGCAGCTGTCTCCAAAGATAGACTAGAATAAATTAGAATAAATTAAAATAAATTAGAAGGTCACAGGAGACCATGATGATTTACAGCAATGTATCACATTATATTGTCCTGTAGGGATCCTAGCCAACAGGAATCCAGTGGCTCACATGGACCCCAGCTTAGCCTTTGTCCACATGGCCCAAATGAGCAAATCCACTTCTTCAGCTGTAAGACAAAGATTATACTTTTACCCCACTCTCCTGTAAACCAAGTTCTTCCCTGTGTGATACATAACAGCAGTGCAGTACATCACCCCACTTCACCCAAAGAGAGGGTGAAATCCTGTTCTTGTTGATACCCACAGGGCATTTACCAGAGATTTTAGCAGATGCAGTTTGTGTCCCACCCCTCCCCCACCAAAAGTGCCTACATTTATTTTTAATTTTTTTCCTGCAATTTCTTCCTAAATGGTAAGCATGGTTTGATATCTCTCTCACTTGTAAAACTGAGTGCAGACACAATACAATGACGTTGAGGTCTGCTAGACACAGAAAAGAAACCTCTGAAGTAAAAAAATTGAAAACTTGTTACTTCAGTAAGTTTAATTCTTATGGTTCCAAGATTTCACACTCTGCACATTAGATTTCAAATGCAATTGAAATCCAGTTGTAGGCAAGCATATACCTAGTGAAGCTTTTACAAATACAATTTTTCTTCAACAATCCTGCCTGTCTTTGAGATGTGAACCAAAGTCCTCCTTTTGACAACACACGTGATAGGAAATGGTACACTTGAAATTTTCTTAAAACTTCTACATTTTTCATAAGTGTGCTACTTTTGAAAACAGTTTATGAATACCACTCTTATACTCTCACAAATTCTATTAGAGGAATGTCACTCATAAGAAGCCATCATGAAACATCCGTATTTGGTTTTCATGTATGCAGTGAACAGTAAAGTAGTTAATCAAACAGGTATTTAGGTTATCATAATTAATTTGTAGCTTAAGATCTTTAAAGTAGTCCTAAAGAAAAGATCACCTAATGGTCTCAAAGTCATTGTTTTGGCCTGTTTTCATATTGATGCAGATGTGCTGCACCAGTTTACATTTGATTCACACTTCCATGGTTATCTTTGGAAACACAAAACTAAAAGCTTTTGAAATAAAAGTCTAGATTCTGTACGGTGGCAACTGAAAGCAGTACAAGCTCATGAATACTGGCTCCCTCAAATGCTTCAAGTCCTCTGAGCTGCTTTAAGTTTTCAGCCCAAAAAGGGAAATCCTCTGGCCAGAAACAGCCCCTTCCAGATCTTATTGAAAATTGGCAACTAGAAGGAACTTCTATGACCTGTTCTTCTTTTATCTTTTACAGTTATACCAAAAGATATTTTAGAATAGAAACTGCCCATCTATTTGGACAGCGTCCACTTGAGTTGCAAGTGCAAATACCTACAGTACATCATTTAACACAAATTAATTTTGTCCTTATACAAAACAAGTTCTACATTCTGGTTCCAGTTTTCCTGAAGATATTCTTATAAACAAATACATTACAGGTGAAGAATCAACTGTTACCATCAAATAGGGCATCAATATGTCTGTGTGATGGATTCACAGAAGTGATGGCTGAGACATAAACCTCAAGCAAATAAGCTGTACATTTTAAAATTTATGAGGGAAAGAAGCAAACACAATGAAGGTCTGGCAAATTTAGCCCTTACCCTTATGCAGGTATATATTTTTCTACTGTTGGTTTGGAGGCTAATTTGACTTTCAGATGTGTTACAATTTTCAGCTTTTAAATTCCACACCATCTTGAATTGCCAGAGTTTAATTCATTTATGTGCCCAAAGTCACAGAAAAGTTGTATTTGCTGTCACAGCTGTAACATAACTCAAAGTCAAGTTATTGTTATCTGATGGTGGGCACTGTGAATCATTTAAGTTAATCCTCAGGTCTGAAGTCTGAATAGAAACCTGTAACAGATATAAATATGGACTTTCTTAAGGATTCACTGTAGCTGTTTTCCCTGATAGGATTTTACTAACATATTTATAGTCAGTAATTAAACAACCTCATTTCAGACTTCTATATCAGCCCAAATATCAGCATGTTTAACCTTAGTTGTTCAGTTACAATTCAGGACAGCATTTTGTCATACAGTTCACTACTTTCACTGTTACAAAAATCTTTCTGTTGCTATAGTGAAATAGCAACTACTAACATCTACAGATAAGCTATCAAAATGTAACAGAAATTTGACACACCTATTAAGCAATTCATATAGAGTATTTATTGCTTAAATAATCAAATATGTTTGATGTTCATATGATCACTTTTTTTTATAGAATAGTTGTAATTGTACTTCTATTGAATTCAAATAAAATATACGATTGAATTCAAATAAAATAAAAACAGTTTTCCTTGGAATCTTAAATACAAAGCATCTTCAAACAAATAATTAACAAAGTCCAGAAATCATATTAATCTGTGCATGTCCTACATATAGCTACATATATAACATATAGATAGATATTTAACATTCTGTTAGGTGTTTCAGAAATAAGTTTCAAGGCTTAACAAAAAATTACATTACTCTAGCTAACAACTAAACTTTGATAATAATATTTTTGCATCTCTAAACAAAGGTTTGTAACAGAAATTTTGTGTTTCACAATGTTACCATATGATACCCACGTAATCAACCAATGAACGCAGTTTAGTTAAACTTGATACTATGAATTCAGAAATACTGTTACCCATTTCCTCTCAACAATACCCATTGCTTGTAATGGTGAAGTTCCAATATTATGGTGAATAATAACACTGTAAAACCCTACAGCAGTGTAATTTTGAGACTGCTAATTGAATTAATTTTATTGATGAAGTTAGAGAAGATCCATTTCTGGATACCAAATATCTCACATTAAAAATTGTCTACTAGACACATCTGTGAACACGGAAATCATAGCTAGTAAGTTCTGTCTTTGAGCCCATGTCACTGTGCCCAGAGAGAGCAATGGATGTTTTAGATAATCTACAACTGAAAGAAATCAGAAATATCTTTCATTTTTCTAACTTCCCCCCTCTCCTTTTTGCCTAGGACACCCTAATGCTCAATCACCTGCAAAAATCGAATGGCCATGTTATTCTCCCATTGGACACAGCTCAGTGGTACAGCAGGTAGTTTCATGAAACGTGTGAAACACATATCCTCAATTTATTACCTGTATGACTAATAATGATGCCTTTGAGACTCTGCTAACATATGGGAATGGCATTACTAGAGTACCACCAGAGAGACTGTAGAAAGTATTGTAGGGCTGTTTAAACCTGGTGGGTTCCATAAAGCATTTGCCTCACCCAAAGTAAGGCTGTACAGGTGCCCTTTCTTCCATCGAACACTATGCAGCAACAGAAACGTACTTTTCCTTCTTTTAGTGCCACTTATCATTGTTCACAAGAATGAATCTCCCTAGTTGCATCTTAAGAATCTGAGTAACTCATTGTGACAACACATCTTACACAGATCTCTCTCTGAAATGCCACACAAAAGATTCATGTGGTATGACATACATACATCCACCTGTCTCCTTGAAATATTAGATTTAGAAAAAAGCACATTGTTGCCAGCTCTTGGCTGACAACATCCCTTCTGTACTACTTTCTATAAGAAATCAAAGTATTGATGTAGAAATCTAAGTCTCATTCACTTGATGAACTGATGCATGAATTTTCTTCTTGGTGTAATGCTGCTGAAACTGAAAGAAACTGCAGAGTTGCAGCAATCCACGTTCAGACATGAACATCATGAGACAGTCTAGAGTCCTACATTCTGAATCACAGTTTTACCTGTGAGCTCACAAAATCAGTTATTTGTTAACAGGTAGAGCACAAGGAAAACCCCAGCTTTTCTTGTCTTAAGGGTAACTTTGTGTGATGGAAGCATGGGAAGGGAATTATCTTTGTAGATGAATGTTCAAAAGATATCTTTATGTTACATAGTGTTTCATGCACGCTGAAGACTTATGCATTTAGGGAAGACTAAATACAAAATAATAACTTACAACCGCAATTAAATCTTAAAACGCCTTGTCAGTAGATAGTGTTAAGCTAGGACTCTCTCACTCTTTGCCTTCCAATCACAACTAAAAACTGCACATTGCCTTATTTAATCTTCAATAATTTCTTAAAAATTACAAGGAAAACATGCCACAGAAGCCAAAAACTATTAAATGTCAACAAATAAAGGAGGTGCTAGCTATACCAAAGAAACCGCATGCACACAATTTTGCTTTTTTTGGCTTATTCTGCTAGTACTCTCCAAAGAACCAACAGGAAACACTTTGACCAGCCCAAAGCGAGCCTCACAATATTCTCTCCTCAACACTAAATGACTGTAGTTATTGTATTGAAGAATGACAAAGCAAGCATCTGCCTGGCATTCCTGAAGAATGTGCCTGTCTTTCATTGAACAAAAGGTTCAATATCCCAATCAATTACAAGAGGAAAATAAGTGGCCTCATCAGCTTCCAGAAACAACTATTCTCAAGCACTTCAGATATTTCTGTCTTCAGACAAAGAAAAAACCAACAAAAAGATATAGCTGCAACTAGGCCATGCTGCAATAAAGCATGTTTTATCAGACCCAGGAATTTTAGTCAAATATGCAGTCAAATATGCTGCAAATATGCAGCAATTCACTCAGCCTGTAGTACATAGCACATGCAAGCCATTTTTTGTAAGAAGAAAACACCCAATACTTAACTTTCATTCAGGTCAGTTAGTTTTACCATATCATGAAAACTGTGTTTCATCAAAAATATCACAACATTTCAGCTAAGGTTCCATGTAGACTGTGCCCTTCATAATGCATACCAAAGACTTTGGAAGATTGTCTACTTCTGTTTACTTAGTTCAAAAAAAATTTTCAGTGATACCAGGATGCTCATCAGTTAAAGATGCACCTTAACTGTTTGTTTTACTACCATTTCCTTCATCACACTTGCTGATCCTTTCCTGTGACTCATCACGCCTTAATCAGGAAATTATTGCATTTAACTCAACAGTGCATTGAGTTTGGAGATTTTGGTTTTGATTTCAGCCACACAAGTAATGTTGTGCTTGATGATTTGCTCAGGCTCATTTGAAGTCTGATTTCGATACAGTGTATGATTCATACACTCCCGAGTATTAATGCATTTTGTGTGTGTGCAGCTTTGTGTGTGTATGTGTGTGTGTGTACACATAGAGGAGATAATTTTTTCTAAGATTAAAAGATCCACCCATCTGCAATCATTCAGAAAGTAAATACATGCTGCAAATTTGTGGTAGCTTTGAAAACCTCACCACACTCTAGATGGATAAACACCATAGGTAGATTGGACACATAGCAATCAATTCGTTTTTGCTGACACTTCCATCAAGTAACCTGTATCATTTGGAGATACCCGCACTCCACCATAACACAGATACATACTCACTCACACAACCTCAACTAGTAATATGAGAACATAGCTAAGAAGAGAAGTACTGAAATAAGTACAGTAGAAAGGGCTCAGCAGAAATTCTCAATCAGTGGAAAGTGCAAGCATTTCTCAAAACCCTGGGAATTTGACAGACTACTAGCCTGTGACAAGTCCAGCTCTATATCTAACAAGGTCCATTTCTGTTCAGTACATTTGTTTGTTTATTCTCCATATTGAGCAGGGGATAAAAAGCAGATATTCATGAAACTGGCACCCACAGCTCCCTTTTGTTTAGGAACATCCATTGTTGAACCATTTTTCACTGCAGCCAAAGGGCCTGTTTGAACTTCCTGACTGTTCATCACACGTAATTTGGACTATTTAACATTATGTCAAGAAAATTGCTCACTGCTTCCCACCATGGAAACCTATGAGAGCTCTATATCCTTGAACTATTTTTACTTAAAGTATTCCATTGAATAGCATGACTGTTTCACTATAATCAGTGCAGCAGTAATGTAATTAATCTCAAAATTGCTGTGGGGAGTACAAGGCATCTCAGTTGCTTGTTGTAACAATCTAAATTAGCGTGTTAGTGAAAGATGGTCAGGAGGAACAGTTCATTTTAGGTAAATGCTGCCAGGGTATCCATCCTTTCTATTTCTACAGCTAAATTAAAATTATCATCATAGCTCTCCTTTTGAAATCTAAATGAGTATGTTTTGAGGTGGGAAAGTATAATTAAATTTGATGTGGTATTCCTACAGATGCAGTTTTGCATTTTATGATAATTAAATTTTTTTGAATAAAAATTCATGTTTTATTTAGAAAAGAGAAATTGGTTTGGCTCAAAGCATGCCATTGTATCAGAACAATTCCCTTCTGTCATTGAAACTTCACAGACAGTTGCTTCTTCTTTTCCTAAGGAAAAACTTAATCCTGCTGTTTTATTTCTTATACAGTCAAACTTTAACTATTCAATTTAGAGATATTTTGACTAGGCCTGCAACTACTCCAATTTACAGCAGATCTCACAGGTAAACTTTAAAGAATTAAATTTTAAAAATGTTGCACTAATAATAGTGATTAGTGATAATAAATCATGGAGAACAGCTGATGCAGATGCCTGAAATTATGTTTTTGGTGTTATTTAACTCATCCCCTCTTCTCTGGAACTAAATCAAACATCAAATGAGAAGAAAAACACTACTGTAATAAAAAGGTTACAAAAAGGGATGAAAACAGTAAATTTAGGCTAGTTAAGCCTGTTATGCCCTATGGAATAGACAAGAATATAAAGTGTTCTCTATTTGCTACTACCCTGAAAAATATCAGCAGAGTAAAATTTTATCTTTTAGGGTCAAAAGATTATTTTTTCAACAAGAGATAAGGGAACAGAGTTGGGCAAAAAAGTTGAAAGCATAGCTCCTGTTCAATGACTATACTCCCCAATGATAAAATCATAAGACAGCACATTTTTCAACTGAAAGAAAGTCAGATACTTCATTAAGACCCTGTATTTTTTTCAGTAATGATCCAAAGCAGAACATGGAACAATCCAGAGAGATTATCACCTAATCTGCTCTTTTAACATATATAAGAAATCAAAATGTAAGTAAAACAAGCACTGAATAATTAAAGAAATGCATAACAGTAAGGGCCTGATTTAATTTGCATAATTTTTCCCTTAATAGTGCCTAATTAAGACATCAGTTTAAAAAAAAAAATGCAACAGAACTCTGAGATTTTACGCACTGAATTAACGTTAAGGACTTTTAATGGGTGTCTTAATTAGACTTTGTTATTCATGGAAATTTTACACAAATTAAAATCAGGTCCTGCATGCAACATTCCCAGCTGAGTCTCAGAAAAAATGCTTTACAGGAGTGAAAGACTTTTAATCCATGTGTAGATAGCAATTTGTATTCTAAAGTCAACATACTCCACATTCACTTTTTGGTTTAAATTTGCAGTAACACTGTAACCAAAAAACCCCACAGAGTTAGGATTTCTCTCTTCAAAATAAATTTTTATTTTATAGACCCACTTTTTTTCCTTTTTTTTTCTTAATTAAATACATAGAAAGTAATGCAGCTGGACCAGGGAATTAACCCTTGGGGATAATAACCACCATGACCTTCTGCACCATCCAAAGGGTACGTATCTCTTATTCAACAGAGAAAGTTTGATTCAGTCTCAAGTTCCATTGCTGGTGTGTCCAAAATGAATGCTGCAAGGCCTGTCATTATGGGTGAAAAACAAAACAAACGAAGCCCAAACCAAAATGCTGTCATAGCAACCCTTCATCCCTATTAAGAAAGTCCTTCCAAGGGAACCTAACTCCTAGGAGAAGGAAAACCTGACCACCGTCTCTTCAGTTTGCATTCCCAAGGCTCTTCCAAAAACCATGCTAAAGCACAAGGAACAGGGCTCCACAAGAGCCTTTCAGACAAGGTATCGAAAAAATAACAGCCTGAGCAGCAAAGATTACATTACACTGACATTGGAGATATTCCAGGTATTGGCAGACCAAGTCTCAACTGCAGTTTATCCTGTAGTGCAGTTCACATGCTAAGACCGTGTGCTGATACTATCATGGAAAGCACTTTTGCATACAGTCCTTCACAAATGACTTCACTAATGAATAACATGACAATTTCCCATATCAGACACAACTCTGAATTGGTGCAGTTGCCAGGAATGCTTCTGCTACACCATGTTCTCTACAAAAGGAAGAAAAAAAGAATTTGTATGTCTGTGCTGTGCTCACTATGCAAAGAAATATCAGTGCCTATGGGCCAGCATTAACTTGCCAGAGTTTATTTTCTTTGAGAGTCTATAAATATACCCATATGTCCAAGTATGTGCTTGCACTATGTATGTATCAGCACACTCTTTGCTGCATCCTGCAGTGGGAACTTTACCTCTGCAGGACGGGTGCAAGACCAGGACCTGTCCTGTTGCTGCTGCCAGGTCAGTCGGTAAAGTACTTTTCTTATGCTTGACAGAGGAAGAGCAAGTAAATACGGTTAACCTGCACCCTTTATTCAACCATGATGAACAGAGTAAGTTTTATCACTTACATAGCAGCTCCCTGATTTCTCTGAGACCTGAACTGGTGACACACCAGTCTAGATGCCCTAGAAGACACATATTCCTCAAACGAGTTGCTTTGGAGGGTTTGCATAATTTTACAGTACCTGGCTAGTCTGCGGGCTGGACGGGTCATAAGAAGGTACATAATTCTTCAGAGTATCCTGAGGATTCAGGTGGGGAGGATATCTGATCGTTGGATGAGAGAAGTAGCTAGATGGGGCAGGAGGGAGAATAGCTTGTGCTGGAAATGGCAATGGTGATGGTGGAGGTGGAGTTCTAGTTGAGATGACTGGAGAAGATAAAATAAAATTAAAATTACTTCACATCTTGTTTCTTCTAAAATTCTTCACCTCTGCGTTACAGTAAGAAAAATAAAAAGTCAGTTATAAATCAATATATTACACTCCTGCTTTATGGCATTTTTAGAGAAAAACTTTGAGGTTCTGCCCTCAAATTATCCCAGGAAATGGAAAGTGCAACTGTTTCAAATTCATAAATACTATATCTTATTTTGGGTTTTTCAATTTTTTTCTCTAACCAGTAGTAATTCTCCAGCATAAAATGTATTGCAATTACACCGATTTCCCAAATGGAGCCTAAGAAAACAAATCAAATATTTTACTTACTAAATAAAACTCCCACTTTTATTTACAGCACTTCAACACTGAGGAAAACCAACAATTCCCAAGAAACAGGGATTCCTCAGTGCATTGCACTCTACCTACCTCATCTGGGGACAGAGCAATATCTACTCATCAATATCACCAAGAATATTTGCTGATGTTTATGAAAATGTTAATGAACATTCAACTTCAGGGCCTGGGAAACCAATCCATCCAATAAAATCCTCTTTGACTAACAAGAAATTATCTACCCTTTAAATTTTCATTCTTTTCATTCTCTTTATTTCCAGCCGTTATGAACATACACTTCTCTATCTTAAGACTGTGTGCAATGTCTAAACAACTGACAATGGTTTTACAGTGCAAGGAAGGTACAGCTTGTCTTTCTGCTGCCCAGTTTTCAGTCTGGAAGTGTAGCAATTTCTTCTATCACACTGCACAAGAAGACATTTTCCACCCTTACTACGCACCTAGAGAGTGCATACTTGATGTATTAAAAAAAAAGAGGTACTTAGTTCAATGGAAATGGAGAAGAGACAAGGAGTTTCCATTTTCACTAGTGGAGAAGCACAAAATCAAGTCTGTAAAGTAAGGTCTTTTACAAACTGTTCAATGGTTCTCTATCGGCACAAACACACCAACACTTGCTCCTCTGGACCACCTTTCATATCTCTGGGTTTCTTCAGCTTAATTTTTAAAGAACTTAGCATTTTTTGGGTATTAATTTTTGGCATAATAGAACAGGCTATACAGATAAAAATGGAGTTTCCCAGCAAGTAAATAATTCACCCACAAGTTAGGTCATGATTGTCACTCAAATATTTACATTTAAAAACTACACTCTAAATTAAATTTAAAGATATACACATAAGCATAGGATCAAAAGTAATTTCTTTTGTGGCAGGTTCATTTTAATCACAGCCCTACCAAGTTCAGTTTAAACATAAAATACTAGTTACTGCTCTGGCACGTCAGAGCTGCATAAAACAAACACAAATGAAGAGAAATCTATCCCTTCCATTTCATCCATCATCTTCAATGTGCTTGAGTATCTGCTGGTAGAGGAAACCTCATATAGACAAGAAAGAGTCCAGGACCACTTTTGTAATATAAAATAAGTGGCTGTTAAGGTGAAAATAGCCCTCACACAGGAATTTAAAAGGGAGGCACTGGAAATCATAGAGGAAAAATATAACAGAAATATCTCAAAACAGAACTGCATGTGAAAGAAAAGAAAATTCTCAAATCAGTTTTACTCTTCTAGTCACTCATCTCTGCTCAAGAAATTAAAATATTTATATGCAGTTTATAAGAAGACATGATGAGACACTTGCTGGAACACTTCTGAGGAACACGTTCTCATCTGAAAAATCAGGATCAGTCTCACCTTTAAAATTAAGCACAACACGATGCTGGAATTTCCCTGTCATTACTGATAAACCTCAAGACAAGATACATTCTGTCACATTTCAAGTATCTCCTCAACATTTCAAGGGAATTTTTACTGTGGATTTACTAAGGATTTCTGAAAACAAGTATTGAAGAATACTTAATCACAGTTCTATGTCTTTAGACTAAGCACTCAAAAGAAGCACTGGTACTTATTTCATTGTGTCACACAGTGAACATGGTTAGGACTTCTCTTATGTATTAAATCCTACCCGTTATGGTATTTAAATACAATATAGTCATAGCAACAATAATAAAAAAGGGATTTAGGTGAAAGGATGAAATACAGGGAGGATTTTTCCTCTGTCTGTTTCTTCATGCAGCATACAGTTTATTTTATTCACCGGTTAATCCTAAATCCTTTTTAGTGACTTCCAGCAGTCAGATTACCTGAAGAGTTAAATGAACACTCCTAAAAGGATATCCCAACCTTTTCTATTTTTACTCTCACCAGTATTATAAATTGGATTAAGTCTCTAAGAAAGTCTGGAAAAATGCATCACAATCTGATTATACAAAAGGAGAACAGAACAAATGAACAGGGAGGTTTTTATTTCCTCCTCCGTAACCCTCACCACTGTGTGCAACTCCTGGGATTCCTGGGTGATGATGTTGGGGAAAAGTGCTCAGTCTTGATGAAGAATCCTGGGGAGAAGTAGGACTAAACAAAGGCTTTTCAGGTTTCTTCATTGTAGGAGAAGACATATCTGCAACAGAAAAATAATAAAACAGTGACATTAGCTTAGAATCCTGTCTCAGACATATCATTATATAGACTGAAGATATTTCTTTTTACAGGTCTTGCACAAATGTTGTATGATGATCTAACTCTATGATGAATAAACTAGTTTTAAATTATTGTTTTCCAACTTGAGAATTAAAAATAATGTCTTAACAGGTCTTTGTCCTGAGAAACAGAAACTACATTCCTTTCATACCAGACAGGTCAAACAGTGAAGAAATTTATGTCTTTAGAACTTCCCTAGACAATTCTCAGCTCCCCAGAACATCACCAAATCATCTATTCCTTCAACAGCCACTTAATTTTTATTGCATTTTTAATGGAACACCTACACTTAGGTGTGTAGGGTAATGTATACAAATACACTGCCATACACATGCTGCTTTATGGTATTTATTATTGTATTATTTCAAAACGTATCACTTACTCTTCTCAAAACTATAGAGAAACAATGTAGAATCCTCCCTAAGAGCAAAGGATACTTTAACTTGTCTATCCCATATTTTCCATGTGTCAAGAAGGGTCTTGTCACTTCTTCCTTTGAGTTTCCCTACTAATAAAAATAACTCTTTAGAGTTCACTGTGTGAAGATACCACACTAGTAGGGACAATGATTTCTACCAAGCTTACTGAAATTTCACAGAGCAAAAATACTGGATATTTTCTAAAAGTTTAAATTAATTTATCAACATTTGTTGGACTTTGTACCAAATTACTTCAAATTTAATTACAATATTTTTATAGAACAGCCATCAATATAACAATTGGATTCCATTTCAAATCAATGGTACTAACTCACGTTTAGAGCAAAGGTTGTTTCTTAAGCACTTTTACTGGAGCGGGGTCATGTTGCAGCTGACTTTCTTACATGGACCACGTTAACTTTAAAGGAATTTTTGACCCTTTTAATATAGGCACACTCTAGACTGCTAAGACAGGCCTGCAAATTGTGAATGTCTTATTGAGACCAAACTGGACCAATGTTTTCTGAACTGGCTATAGCTTGAGTGGGTGTTCACCACGGAAAGCATACTTAGAGAGCACGCATGAAACTGCGAGTCCACTTGTTTACTCTGCCCCATCCTGCTGTCATCGGCACTGGCACCAGACCCAGAGTAGACTCTGCCTGTGACCCTTCACCATCACCCTGCAATTCCTGCCCCCCTGCTTCAGTCCTGACTTGTAAGTCTGATGAGTGACTGAATACCCTGAAAAGTTCACATCTTCAAGAACGCTGCTTTATTAAAGGATTTAATTCAGCAAAACTTTCAGCGAGAACAAAGAATTGCTTACAACAGAGCAATTTAGCACTCATTCAGTTTTAACAGACAATTTAAAGATTGCTGTTACACTTTTTATTACATTGATCTGTTGCATTTAACATTATGCTTACAGTTTTGCTGAATATGTGCTGTTAATCCAAGAAGTGATTTTTTTAATTGCATGGCTACATTTTTTTAAGTTGAGTTTTGCACATGCAAATCACAATAAGAATTAATTTTGGAATGATTTTGAAACTTTTCACTATGTTTTATTTTCTGCTGAAATGACAGTCCTAGTTTCTTCATATTAGGCCCTAGAACCATCAGAACAAGAAAATTCCCACACCTCCACTATGGATGTGGGGTTTTATAAAAGCCCAGGAAAAAATTAATCAGCTAATATCTTTGTACAGTGGTTCCGTGCATACACAATCTCTGTCTCTGCAGAAACGCTGCAATGTTATAACCTGAGAAATAAGATGAGTGCCTAATAGCTTGTAGACATCACCTCTGACTACCACACTGTGGCCATCAGAAGTTGTCACAGAACTTATCAATGACCAAATATTTTTGCTAACTACATGATATATAGGCTATCACAGAGAGAAAATGTCCAAACAATCTATTTCACATTAAAAGTACTGCACTCAAATCTCCCTACGGGAAAAAAAAAAAAAAAAAGCTAAACAAAAACATGAACTAGAAGTGGAAAATATTTTCCTAATGTAAAGCTCATATTCAACAAAAGAACACATGAAAGAAAGAGCTGCTTATCCCCTGAAGTTCTGCATATGTCAGCAGGTCTGATTTCTGGAATGCAACAGAGATTTAATTTACTAACTGTGTGTTACTTGATTAAACAGACAAAAGTAGATGTGTTTTTCAAAACCAAAACATGCTCAAAAGAAGTATGCTATATGAAGTGCAACATAACCAGAGTATCCATTAATGCCACCCCCAGTGACATCACTAATTTGAGAAGAATCCACTAAAAAAGTGATTGATAACTATGATAGCCCTATCATTCACTTTCAAAATATATAATTTATTCCTGCCCCTAACTTATGTAAGCAAGAACTGTAGCTCACAGTGCACACAGAAAGCATACAGAATAAATTACAAATCAGACTCAATGAACTTCTCATACACGCACGCTCTTCTCATCACAGTGAATATGAATGATAATCAGGAAAATGTACCACCAAAAATTTACACATTACCCACCAGAACAGCAACTTGCACACTTCCAAGGACACAACCATGGAATACTTTCAGAAGCCTTGTTACATATAGCACAGGCAATTGCAAAGAATAATGGCTGAAGTGCAAGCAGCGACTTCTTTGTTAAAAGAATGTATTTTGCATTGAGCAGTAGTTCAGATAGTCCCTCCGCAGCCCCCACGGCTCTCCCTGTGTGTGTCTGGCCTTCATAACGGAGCATTCATGCTCCTGCCACCGCCAAGTAATAGATGAAGCCAACAGGGGAGACAGAACAATAAAGTTTTATAGGTTAGGAAGAAAGGCTGCAGCCATCTCCTCCTTGACCAAGAGAGGAGGCTTAGAGATGTAACAGGAAAACATGCAAGTTACATTTCCTTGCAGAGTTACCAGTTACAAAAACAAAAAGTGGGAAAAAAACCTAAAAAATGCAAAGAAGTTTTGCAATGCCTTTAATTTTGCTCATAAGAAACAGTGCCTTTGAATACAGCATCTTAAATAACAGTTGAGTTAAAGTGGCAGTGATACTTCATAGGATTTTACAGATATTTTGTATATAATAGAAAAAGTGTATTTTTATCATTTTAAAATGTGGGGTTTTTTCCACTTCATGTGATATAGTCTAATAGCTACAGAGAGCTTAGTCATATACTGAAAATTGTATATAGGATGACATAGTTCAAAAAACAAACCACTTGCTCTTATGACTGTTTTAAAGTTTCAGGAAGGGATTCCAATCCTTATTACTTTTAGAACGAAAATAAAACAGACTTTTGGAAAAAAATCCTAAATACAGATGAAAAGCAGAAAGATGCCAAAAGCACTCGGACAAAGTCACTGTAAGGTCAAAATTAATCAGACACAGTATCCTGTCCTGCCAAGAATTTTCTTCAAAAGTGAAATTCTCAGTTGCTGTTCCAAATCACTATTGACTGTATTCTCATATTACTTTGGACATACAGCACGCAGGCACCCAAATGAGTGGCACGTTTTAAAGCATCCCATCAAAATTAAAAGGGCTTATGCAAATAAAAATAGTTAGAACATCTCATCTTCCAACAAGGTAAATCTGCCTACATAGGAAGGCAGAAGAGCTGCTGTGAAGCATAGCATATGTAGCCTGTTCATCAGCAGTTTGCACAAATGGTGCTCCAGATGTATAGCTGTTCAAGATAGCCCAAGGCAACAATTTTGATCAATTCTAATGTGATAAAATGCTGCAGGGAAAGTGCAGAAACGTGTTTACATCAGCCTTTAATTAAACTGTTGTTCACTTCCAAAGAACCTTAGGAAACACTAATGAGACGTGAGTTTTGGCAATTTCTTCATCAAAGCAAAGACCCTCTTCCTCAGTCTGAAGCAGCTTGCCATCCGGGCAGTTCCTAGATGAATGTCATCTTGGCACATCACTTGGCAAGCCACCTGTTAGGAGAACTCAGCTGCAATCAAACAGTGACCTAGGGCAAGTTTAAACATCCACCTGCCTTTTTCTGGACACCTGACCTGCTTTCTTGATCACCACCACAACATAGCATCTTCTCCTTCTTGCTCATGAGAGATGCTTATGAGCAGAGATAGAACAATCCAAAAACAAATACTAAATATCTTTTAATCTTTTAATTCTAGAACTCATTAATATATTTTCTACTGCTTAATTTCACAAATCTTTCTTTACAAGGTACACTTTTGCAAACAACAATCTGTAAATATTTACTTACAACTCACTAGCATAGCATCATCTCCAGAAAAAGTAAGATAAACCCATAATCAACTTGCTGTATATATCACCACAGTGAAGGACAAAAACTATGGAGTCCATAGCACAACTGTCAAGCTATAAGAGGCATCCTTCCATGCTACAGCGTTAAATGAACTGCTCTTTCCCAGAGGCAGTCCTTGGGATAATTTCTGGTGGCAGGATACACTACGAACATCACGCTCAGCTTGACCTCACTCTTCACTGCTTCCATGTCATCTGGTAGGTACACTTGTGTGAAGCACATGTGAAAACTTCAGTAAAACTTTGAATTCACATTGGGTAGCTATATGATGACAAAGAATCATGACAAATCCCACTGTGCTCAGGAGAATTTGTTTTGTTTTACACCTGTACATGTGAAGAAGGAACAGAGTCACTTTACACAGGCATCACCAGTTTTCAGCTGAGCTCAATCTGACTTCCTTTAACACTGTAAGCATTATGTATTTCTCAACTGTGCATTTTAATAAGGCACCTAACATTGAATACTGACAGCTAAGTGACTTGAAACCACAACCACCTCTCACTTATTGAAAAAAGGCTTTGTTATATCTGCCCTAAAGACTTGGCACCGAGGATGAATGGAAGCTAAGAATTTGAAAATCAAAACATTTTAATTCAATTATCTTCTCCACAAAAAGAAGAAAAGGAATTGGGACACATTTTTATAAGGATATGTGAATAAATAGTAGAGAAAGAGAGATGTGCCTGAATAGCTGGGTGTCAAAGGTACTTGCTGTTTGTAACAGAAAGACTGGCTTAGATTTCCTGTTTTGTATCATACAGAGACCAGTCTTTGTAACTAGCTCTTCCCTTTTACAAATCTGTGCCCTAATCATTCACTTATTGGTGTCTCATTCTTCACTGTAAGTTTTATCTTGGATCAGACCCAAGACCTCTTAAAAATTTATTTATTTCCATGAAAAATTCAGTTCTGGTAATGGAGGTTCTCCAGAATGAAAAATCAACACAATAAAACAAAACAAACAAATCATAGTCAACTCTGTGCTATGAAATTTCTGATACATGTTTAGCAATTCTCAAGGTGAAGGCCTTTGTACTCATTTTTGAGAGAAACAACAGGGTCATGCAGCTGCATGCATACTGCTCAGCAGCTGAGAGAGTTCTGAACATCAGGACCAGTGTCAAGGTTCGGAGACAGCTGTTCACATTTAAAAGACTGATCTGTTTTACTTCACATTTTAAAAACTGATCTCAGTTTTACTTTTACTTCTACATCAAGTGTGGAAAAAAATATTTTACATATGAAAATTTTATACTAGATTAGAATATTTCAGTGTATGAAGATTTAATAACCTCCCATTTTCAAAACAGCCTACTCAGCGTCAATGTTATTTTCACAGGCACACCTCCGATATTACACAATCCAGTCTACCAGACTGTGACACCTCTTTTCCCATCAGGAACCATGCCCAAGGCTAATCAAACACTCTGTTTTGCTATTATGCCATTTCACAACAGATAAACCATTTCAATATATCATCTTTTGAGATTTGTATTGAAAAATCTAGCAAGAGAAACTAGACTAGAATTTCTGCCAATGTCATTTTCAGTATTGTAAGCTGTCAAGCAAAATACTAAAACAACACTGCAACTCAGAAAAGCTACAGCAAAATGAGTAAATTACTTACAATAGCAACTGAATTATTTATTTTTTAATTAGTCGTCTCATATATTACACTATTTTGTTTTACATTATTCTATAAGTATTGATGTACATAAGAGAAGAAAGTGATACAAGAACTTCCAGACAACTGAAACACAAAAGCCAAAACCCTTTAGATGGAGCAGACACGTCATTCTTCTCATCCTTACCCATATCGGCTTGCAGAATACTGTACTCCATTGCCAACAGTCACATTCTGTGGGCTGTGTTAGCCTTGATGATTTTCTTTACCTCAGCAGAAAGGGATTTCGATAAAAGACAGAAGGGTTTTACCTACCTCCTAGCAAACTGGGGGAGGGGGAATATAGGAAGGCAGAATGGAAAACCCAGACATATCCCTGTACAAATGAATGTAGAACACTTTTGGGGGCTGGTTTGTGACTAGCTGCATAAAGTTGGACAACTGAAATTCTTCATTGTATTACTGATTATCCTACTTTTCATGGACAGAAAGCAAAACGACTCATTACAGTTCCTGTTCAAATTACATGTACTAGCATTTGAAAAGTATAATCTAGTGCGTGGCCATTTAAGCTAAGGTAATTGGGAAAGCTGAAAACAAATTTCCTAAAATTGATTTTTTTACAAGTTTTCCAATTTTAACAAAAGGCCAGTTATAAAATGGGGGATGACAAAAGCTACGACAGTCAGATTAAAGCTTTAATATTGAATATGTGGGTATCAAAACAATACACATCCCAAAGTAATTTCAAAAAATGTCCAGCTGTAGGACAGGACATACAGACCTAATCCCATAACTGCTGTTTGACAATGTCATATGAAATGCAAGTAATTAACTGCCATAGTGAAGAGATTATGTTTATTTAAATTTACATCTATTTCCACCAAGATCAGGCTGTCACTATGGCAAAATGTCCTGCAAAAACTGTGGACAGCAATTCTTCATTCTCATCCTTGAAACACACCTCTCCACTCCTCTTTAGGAAGTAACAGTAAAATTCCCAGGAAAGGTTTATAATCAGCATGCTGTTACCATATCTGCAGTGTTTCCTGTGAGAAGAAAACATAACCTTTTTTCCCATTAATTGTTCTGCTGGCGTAAAGCTGGCCAGCCTTCCTTACCTTTCCTCACCTCATAGCAGAAACACTGCCTAGCTGTGAGAGCTCCAACATGCAGGTGCCATCATGGAGATCATTGGGATCTGGAGTGTTGCTGTTGAAGGAGGTGAGAATGTCTCTAACACCTTCACAGTGACCAGCTGCCCTTCTGCAGCCTCTCCTGTCTCACATCTTCCTACAACTGCAGACTCAGTTTATCTAACCACTTCTGTACCAACACAGCCCATCAGATGTCATATAGGAAATACTTGGGAGTAAAACAGAGCTCATTACACATGGAGCAGGCACTGCAAGTAATCAGGCTGACTTTGGAAATAGAGATAAAAGGCATCAGACCAAAAATACTCTTTTGCTATAACAAGTATATACACCATCACTAAAAAAGCCACATTAGGCTCCAAGAACTCTGCTCTGCCATGAAAAAATCCTTGAGCAGCTCCAGTGTACTTCAGGTACTTGAGTACTCTTTCGTTTAACGTTACACTTCAGAAATAGACTGGGCCATTTCATCATCTATGAAACATTGTTAAGTGGTGTGATTCCTGTGGTAGAAGAGCATTGTGGGACACTGAGAAAATCATACTAAAAAACCAAACAAGTCATAAAGACTTTGGAGTACATTTTAGTCATTTATTAAATTATCCTACAGAAAGTCATCCAGGCTACAAGAAAAAATGTACAGCTATAACAACTCATTAATGCTGAGACTACAAGGACCTTGGCAAGAAAATAAAATCAATACTGTAACCATAAATGCAAAAATCGCAAAAGTATTCCCAGGTTCTACTGCAATGAGATTAAAGGGATATTTGAGGTAAAATAATGTGAGGTCATTTGCTGATTTAGAAGCATTCAGGTTATGAAATCTCCTTTTTATTACTATTACAGTCTGTACTGGTGACAGTTTAGGATAGTTTAATAGGTGTGCTACATTAAGTGTTGATCCATCTGGGGAATGGTTTTGAATGGAGATAAAATTATTAACTCACACTGAAATACACTACTTTGATCAAGTCTGCCACAGATTGTATGAAAGTAATAAAAAAGAGAACTTTTTCAAATATATCCATGTGCACAGCACAGAAACAAAGAATCTATGAATGAAGACAAAAAGGAGAGGTGCCCAAAATTTATAATACCTGGGTTAAATTAATTTATTTCATCTCATGGATGAAAAACATAACTGAAAGGCATAACTGAAAAAAAAAAGTCACTGCAGACATCTATGATTCAGAGGTACTAAATACCTATTCTTCCTGTAAACAAAGATATTCTGCACCACACAGGTTAAATTTTGCAGACTTACACATACTTTACAAGTTCTAATAAGAGCTGATCAGTTTCCCAAATACTAAATCTCTTATTCAGCAAAATTTGAATATGAGATTATCCACAATAGCTCCTGGGCCACATCTTGCATTAAGACATTCATTTTATCACTAATTCCAATCAAAGGATATGTACCATCCAGATAACAGGATGTTGCCACTATATAAATTTCATCACGGAATAAGTGCCATGAATACAATAAAAATGTTCTTTTGCACTAATGACTTCCACTGATCTATATGGGACATCTTGAATGAATTCAACCCACTAAATACACATAGAAAACATTAAGTTTAAGGTCTTTCCACAATAAATTTGTCAAAACAAAAGACAAGGAACCTGTAATGAGATTTTTTTACAATGACTTTATTGAGCAAATAACAGCCATTTCCAGGAAAGCGAAAAAAAAAGCAAACTTTTTTTGTATGCTTCCTACTGCATCTCCAACTTTCTGTTTATATTTCTAAACATTTTGTTAATCTTCATTCAGTCATAAACTTAAGTGTTCATGGGCTGAAGGAAAAGTCAAATCCCTCTTCTGTCCAGAAAAAAACTTCCTCATCTGCTTCTCTGAATATTTGAAAATAATTGTGAACAAGTTGTAAAGTGGGCTAAATCTATACTAAACACAGAAAAACAGATACAGTGTTTGTTGCTTTATTTTCTGAAGAGAGCATAAACTTAACATCATTCTCACTTAATGGATGATGTAAATTTTCTTGATGTACTTACTTTTCTTAAAGTACTCTTGATGAGCTTACTCATTCTGAGGTAAGGTTTTTGCTATCCTTTCCATGGATACTTTTTTTCTTCCTCTGTATTTTCATTAATTAAGCATGTGGGAGCACCTTCACCTAATTTTCTGTACTTAATGCCTTTCAAGTTTTAAGCACTTTTCATCTTTATGAAAATGTTTGCCTTATTTCAGGTACCAGCAGCTTTTCTTGCAAAACTGCCACTACAGAAAACAAAAGTAAACCAATTCCCTATTGATCTTAGATTCAACATTATTTTTAACAAGTAGACAAAGTTCATTCATTGAACCCCACCAGCATCTTATTGTGCAGTGAAGAAGAATGAGGAGAGCTCACACTGGGCCTCCAGGTAAATCTTCCTTGCTAAGGCTGTTGTTTGCTACCGTGACATCATTTTCAGCATCATAGCAGCCAACAGGCTCACAGAAGCTGTGGCTAAGAATTTACTCTGGAAATACACTTTGAGAAGTTAGTCTTGGTGTAAAGCACCTCTCACTTTACAAATGTGAAATATGAAAATTTATCAAGTGGTAGCATTTGACTACTGTGCTGACAAATAATCACATTATACTAGTGAAAAATACAGAAAATTATATATATTGCATAGAGATATACAGATATGAAATACATTGTTTAAAGAATATTTTGAAATAATAAAATATACAAAGGTAGAAGTAACAAGTTACTAACAAGATATAAATTGCTTTCAGACACATACTTTGACATACGAGGATTTTGAGAACTCAGACTAAGTCAAAAACACCGAATGGCATTTAACAGGTATTCATCAAGCTAAATCTTTGCAAGATGAATTGATCTGTTAGATGGAGACTGTGTTTGTAAAGCATTAAGCTTCAGAAGGAGCACCAGGTGCTGGAAAAAGTCCTGAACCCTGTCCAACACAGGACACCAAAAAGCCAAGGTGTTCTGTTACCGTTCTCAACTCCTGGACCACATTAACTACTTCCTCTTTTAGTTCCCTCACTTCAGAAATGAGAACATCCATCCTTGACGGTTGATGAGAAGAAGACCCAAGAAGGAAAGAGCCATCAGGAAGGACCCCAATGGGGAAGGAGTGTCCAGTGGATGGGGAGAAAGCAAAAGGGGACAAGTGTCGAGAAGGGGGGTATCCAACAAAGGGGGTTGGGACCTGAGAAGTGGAGGGCCCAACAGATGCTGGCCAAACAACAGGTGAAGGCGGTCCAGCTCTTTCAGTTTTAATGGTATGATGGCATCTTGACTCTTGACTGTTGGTAGAGGTGGGTGAGGTGTAAGAGAATGAACATGATGAAGAAACTGTAAAATTAAAATTCACTTCATTGTATAGTGATATTCAGTATTTCCAGACACCTGACTGCTATGGAAATCTACATTAATCTCTCCACTTTTACCATGAACACTGTGCACCGATGACAACACCTGTTTTATTTATTTCTAATGTACACAGTGTTGAAACTATAACAGTAAAACAGATCTCAAGGTCAAGTACAGAAATTGTCTGTAATTATTTAAATGAACTTTGTCAAGCCAGCTTTCAGAAAGAAAGCCATAAATGCACACACTGTCCTTCTTTTTCTGATATTCCTGTTTCCCTATGAGTTAAGAAAAAAGTGTCTGGTTTACTTACCAATTAGTAAATCAAGATGTTCACCAACAGTTATTAAATCCCAAATATTCCTTAGCCACTGCACTAGTCACTAGGGTGTTTTAAGAGTTTTAATAACTTCCTCTTTCAAATTGTGAGGGGAACTATTTTTTACTGCATAACATTTCTAAATTTCTAAAATACTCAGCAATTTTACTTATGCAGAAGCTTATATCTATCTCACAAAATCTTACTACTGCGGGAACGCAAAATTTTGTTTAATATGGAAACATAGTAAAGAATTCAGTAACAGCAACCTAGAGAAAGGAAGACTGGAAGAGATCTACAGCAAATTACTTTTTAGATGTAGATATATTTCTTATTGATGGAAGTGTAAGACATAATCCAGATATTTTTGAAGTTATTAAGACATCCAATTGGAAGAAACAAGGCACAAGAGAGAAAAAATAACTTGGACAGTATCTGACAGAAGACACAGTAATTGAAATCCTAATTGTCATATTACGGCTCTCCTTCTAAGGAAGGCACCATTCTCAGAGATGACTTTTCCCTTTCGGGGACTGTGGGATTTTTGGCGGATAGTTAGTTACTTGAAAGGCTAATGGCAAAGAGAAGCCTTTCGAGAAATCTTTGCAATTATAAACCTGCCTATTTGCTCTACCAGAAAAGCTCAGATCTGTTTCAAAAAATCATGCAAATAAAGGCATATTTTAAGTATTTCAATATAGCAAAAATAATGGCACGAACTACAGAATCTTCCCTCATTGACTGAATGTCTCCAAAGTAAAAAATAACACTGTCATTCCACAGTATTTTTTTAATCTTTTTCTGAAACAGTTACACATATTCTTGTGGTTACATATATTTTTAAAACAGTCACAAACCATTTTGCAAGTCAATGAAGTAAACCTCCAGGACAGTATCACACTCTTATAAAATAGTCTTTTCTTCTATAAGGATTAATAATCTGACTTCAATAAATAAAAAAAATAAAAACTGATTTTTAATGTTAATTTTGGTTAATTGGGGGGGGGTTATATTTTTGTATCAGATCTGTAACATAACTCTGTGGCTTGTTTTTTACCAAGTTTATGCCATCTATAAAGTTACTATTTTTAAGATATGTTTATTTATTTCTGCCCAGAATTAAATCTTCAAAGAGACAGCTCCCCCAAAACACACTATAAAGCATAACATCTGGAAATCTTATCAAAACATTTTTGGAAGTAGTATGACAGGAAGACATTTAACAGCAAAAGGACAGTCTGGAGTTTTACAACTGGAAGCAGAGTCTCGTATGAGCAAGATTTTACTGTAACTGGGCTATATTTCTTAGTTTCACAAATGCCACATCCTAGCTACACCACAAGTACCCCTGTAATCATATCCCTACCCCTTGTGATGCGTGCTCGCACAGAGAAGCTATGGAACCTGCTGGGAATACAACAAAACCACTACTCTCCTAAAGCCTTCTTTCCGGCTAAACTACATGATATTTGTTTTTTAAAGCAATGGAAGGTTGATCTAACCTATTCCACCCATCTGTCCTATTTTTAATCTCAGTATATTTCTATGTTACCCATTAATTTTTGTCCCATTCTCTCTATCAAAACTGTTAGATACCCCTTAGACACCCAGGAAACTCCTAAACATTATATTCAAATGCGTTTCAGATGTCATTGTTTTATTGTAACTATTCAGTTCCAAACTACCACACTCATGACATTTCTGTTACTTAACAAATAGAGTTAAATAAAGATTTTAAAAGCCTTAATGATAACAGAGTGTTTCAAAATGATCTAATTCAATTTCTATGAAAATACATTACATTTAGATATGGTGATGAAGAAACTAGATCTATTTCAGCTCAAAAACTAGAGATGTCTCTCTGCCAAGTTCAAAACTGAGGCAATGACGCTGAAATAAGCAATGGTATTTCTTAGTGTCAACCCTATTCCTGATGTTGTCTCTCTGAGAAAACTTTAAATTGCACTAAAGTGGAAGAGAAGTTATTTACCCATAAACATGATATCCAGAGACATATTAATTTGTGGGTACTGTGAAATTATAGGTATTTTTGATGCTGATGACCTGTGGATACTGTCTGTAGAAGCAATGCCTATTGTGACTACATGAGCATTTATTGTTGGCGCTGGATAAACACAAATGTGACCCTAAAAGGCTTATATCTTTTTAATTTATTCCTAACCCCATATGGCACACAGATACTCATAGGTGAGAGGGAAGTAATACAAGTTACAAGTAACATCTCTGGCACAGAAACCACCTCCAAAATTTATTTATATTATCTTTGTGTTTGCAGACATAAGGAAACAGAAAATAGGTTTTCATAAACACAATATCATAAGACGTCCATGTCCGAAAAGAGCTTTTTCACACAGATACATATAAGTCATAGAATCATCACAGAATATCCAGAATTGGAAATGACCTACAAAGGAGCACCAAAGTCCTACTCCTGGCCCTGCAAAGGTCAACCCCAAGAACCATTGGCCTGACAGCACTGTTCAAATGTTTCTTTAACTCTATCAGGCTTGGTGCTGTGACCACTTCCCTGGGGAGATGTTCCAGTGACCAACCACCTTCTGGGTGTAGAAACTTTTTCTAATATCTAACATAAATCTCTCCTGACAGAGCTTCATGCCATTCCCTTGGGTCTTACCACTGGTCAACAGAGAGATGAAATCAGTGCCATGAAGATGATACCAAGCATCTAACAAACTAGCAGCAGAACAAATACGCCAGGAGCTGCCACATACCCCATCCCAGTGAGGCCAGGCACCAAGGGCAGGCATTGCAGTTACTGCCTTATAGCGTTTCTGCAGCAGCAGGATAACCTTAGAAAGTGACTGGAGACAAATATAACTTTTTAGGAGCAAAAGGCTTCTATATCCCTAGTACAATGGTTTTCACACTGGGCAGTGCTGTGTCTGTGCCTTTGCAGGAATGGAACTACACCTTAAGGATGGACAAAACAAAGTCGCTTACAGTGCCTTAAAGGCAACCTCTCTGATTCTCATTCTGGTAAAATTTCCCTAGGCCCAGAAGTGCTGGAAGACAGCATATTCAGCGAGGGATGTAAACTCCAGGAAGCAAAAATGAAAAACACTGATTTAAGCCTGTCTTCATTCTCTCTTCCTGATATTGGAGTTCCCTGCTTTATGGAACATATTAGAGGTTGTTTCAGTCCAGAAGCCTACCCACCCAATGGCATAGAAATTAAGTAAATGTTCATTGTAAATACACTCAAGTAATTTAAATTATAGCATTGTTCACTACTGATAACCGTAACATGAAGAAAGTTTGTACAAACATGAACAAATCCAGCCATCATGGAATATGTTTCTTTGCAAGCAGAATGATTCAAAACCTAAAATGGAATTGAGATACTTGAGAACTATAGAGGTCATCTGAGAAAGGCTCTGTCAGCAGGGCTTGCACTCAGGAGTCTATATGGCAGTTCACTTCTCAGAAGACCCTACAGCTCCCTCAGCAGCACAAAATGACCTCATTTCAAAAATGGGAATCTGTGGAGGCCACTTCAGAGAGGAGCAAAGGGCTGTTTTCCCTGCAACTACAAAAATCATTTATCTAGAAAGTAAAAAATTTATTTGAGGTACGATCCAGTCTTTCATGAAAAATTGTATTAAAGTTTCACGTCAAAACAGGTAGCATTCATGGAGGAAAATATTTTGCATAAGGAGGAAGATTCTGGCTGACAGAACTCCTGTTTATTGTTCTTAAGTTTGGGTATGCAAAACCATAGACAAGATTTTTTTGAAAAAAAATCAAAAGTGAATGCATCTAACAGTAAAAAATAACACAGTATCAAAGCCTCCATGAGAAATGGAGTACAAAATAAATTATGAAGAAAAAGACTAGCAAACTTTGTGTGAGAAGAACAGCCTAATGGTAAGTACACAGATAAGAGGGTAGGCAAAAGCAGATTAAAAGGAGACCGACTATAATGGAAATGTGAAAGTAAAACACAGCTAAATGAAATACCAGTCACACGCTTCCTTGCACGTGGAGATGAAAGAGAAAACTTAACAGGAAAAAAAAAAAAAAAGAGAGGGATTTTGTTTGGTTTGGTTTTTGGTTTTTTTTAAGAAGTTTTAAAACAATATAAAAATGAGGTAAAACCAAAGGGTCACTCAGTTACTGAAGAACTGAGAGCAATGATCAGCAGTGCATGTGGAAACTGAGGGCAAACATTGAAAGATTCACAAAGGAAGCAACTGCATGTCTTTTTCTCTGTTTCCATTTTTACAGACTGTGCTATGCATTTCAGAGTCTCTCCAGATAGCTGCAGCACCTCAGCCACAGGATGCATTAACCAACACTGTTCAAATATATGAATTTAAACAGATTCTTACAACATGAAGGGGAGGGAAAACACTGCTTTGGCACCTAGGTTTATAATGTATCAAGATAACATGAGGAAAAGCTATGACAATCAATTTCACTGTTTTGACAGCCACAACTTTCTTTTCTGCATAAACACATTTGCTGCTTTGGATAACCCAGAACACACCACCAATTACCAATCCTTCAGCCTGTGGATGGAGTCCCACAGAGTTACATGTGGACTCTTCAGAAAAAGCCTACTTGAATCTATTCTGAGTCACATGGTACAGACTGAATGTCCATGTCATGGTAATACAGAAGCAGAGTAATCTTATGTTGACTAAACCAGAGTAAGATGTTTTGATTTTTGTCTGAAAGCACTGAACTCCAGATTCTGCTGGGGTGATCACACCATACACAATATCAAGTATCTCACTTACCACATATCTTTTCAAACAACAAGGCTGTCATTAGAGAGAAAAAAAATCATTATTATTATTATTATTATTATTATTATTAATGGTCATTGTTTATACAATCTCCTGATGTTTGTTAGTTTTAACTACATTTACAAAACCAGCAAATACATGTACCACACAGAAAAATAAAGATTTTTCTAAAAAGTCATCATTTTATTGCAGCAATGGAACAGCATATGCAGTGATTTATTGTATATTTGAATATACTTCAAGGTAAAAAAATCCCATATTACTCACCTTGATCTCTTTCATGCCATGTCCTACTCCCTGCAGCTGGTGAATTTGGAGAAGGATAGAAGTCTCCTGTTGGGCTTGGCTCCATGTTTTCATCTATGGAGATCGTTTTGGGTCTTTTGCTGTTGAAGAATTGTGAGATTTGGCAGTGAATATAATATTCAGCTAGTAGTGGTACATAAACTGGATCTCTACAAATATTACAAGAGAGTAATTCAGGCTTACAAAGCAAAAAAAAAGAAAAGAAACCAAAAAAAAATTGGATATTACAGTCTACATTAATTTGCACAGGCAATGTTAATAATAAGTAAAGCATGTAGGTGCTTGCAGTTTTCACGTACTTAGTATTTTAAAGATGGTATGAATGGGTAGCATAGAAGTCCACCAGTATTTCACTGAACAACCAAGAAACCAGTTCCTGTAGCCTACCAAACAAAGATTGTGTCATCAAGGTGTTAAACACTATGCAGAAACCATGAAGCATAGCAAATCACTGGAAAGTGTTACTAATAAAGCCAAGGTGGAACAGGAACTTCTGTGAATGTGCTAATGAGGAAAAAATGTAGTTTACTGTATTTCATCAGGTCAAAATCCTAAGCTTTTCAAAGAGGGCTAGTCTGAAACATTTTTCACTTTTGACTAGTTTAATTATAAACAACAAAAGGACAATATTTCAAGTCACACTACATAAAATGAGGCAGAACTTTAATACAGTGGACAAAAGTCAAATTTCTTCACAGCAGTATATACTGAAGCTGCCAAAGAAAACCAGGATGAAGATTTTAATGGTGTGGTGTTATTGTTCTTATTACTACTACTACTACTAGTACTACTACTACTACTACCATTACTGCTACTGCTATACTGAGATAATTAATCTATCTATTCTAATTAATCCATCCATTTCTAAAACATACTTGGTATACTGCCAAGCTGAAAATACGATGGAATGAAATAGGAGAACAGGAGTAAAATAACTCAGAAGCACCAGGTGCTGGTGGAAGAACACCTCAGCCCCGTCATAGTCCTGTTAAATCCTGTCCCACTGCAAAGACGCTTCTGACTCACTGGGGTGCCGAAAGGTAGGACAATGACAGCTCCTATAGTGCTTATGATTCCATGGTATCTCAGACAGTTTCAGAAAACCAAGGGGCCCTAGGGATCTGACAGACAGTACATTATCTGGGAGTCAAGAGGAGGGAACAGCAGGTTCTCTACATCCATGGGCCCACCAGCTGCTCCCGAGGGAGGAAATGGGAGTCTTTCTTAGAGAGAGAAGGGAGCATGTTGGACATGGAGAAAGTGGGTCCCTCAGATTAAATTGCTTGTAGCAGACACATGGAGACCCTTGAGAAAAATTAACCTGCAGCTATCTCATATGCTCCTCTTCTTTCCACTTTTTTGGGAAATGCCCCCAGAAAGAGTGAGGCAGGAAACACACAGCATGAGCTGTTACAGATGAAAACACCTTGTCTTTATATACCCGTCCTAACAACTTTTCTAGAGGACACAGTACCTGTCCTAACATATCTTACAAGACAGGAGGTCCAAGAGGGAGCCCTGAAGACAGTCTTTTTGCCTGCCACCACTTTGAGCCCTGCCAGCGGCTCCCAGCTGCTAGACCTTCCTGCAGCTCAGGAGCAGTTTTGGGATGTGTAGCTGTTCCCTTAGCAGATAATTGAGTGGGTGCTTCAAACCCTGACAAAAGTTATCACCATCTTCAATATCATGTAAGATGACAGGCAATAATGACACCATTTCAAATTACAAGATTTATAACTTACATAGTCGTACACAGATTATGGTAACATACATAAGAAGCTAGCCTCATAAAATCAGAGGAAATTAACAAAATAGTTGGTTGTTGATAGATTTGCAATTCGCTTGTTCTACAGTATTAAACATGGTTCAAATTAGCACTTATTTCAAGTTTTTACCTGCTTGGTGGAGAGGACAAGGACCTCTGTAGATTTACACCCGAATTCATATCATGGTAATATGGCTGGCTCGGAAGCTCTCCAATTGGGAAGTTCACTCCAGTTCCCTGGGTTATGGGTGCTGAAAAACACATCATCACAACAAGTCAGAGATAATCTTCTATCTTTTCAGCCACCTTTTCATTTCTAACACTTGGGAAAATATCACGCTGTTATTACCTGTATCTAATTTTCTGCCTTTTATGGAACCCAAGTACAGACAAGTCCCTAGTACCCAGAAAACCCTTAGCAGTTATGCAGATATAATATATTTGCTTTATAAGAGATAACATGGAATCACCAATATGAAAAAGATAATGCAAACCTCAAGCACTATAATGAATGAGGTAGGGTTTATGAGGACAGCTAGTATTATTTATTAAAGAACTGAAAAGAAAAATGGAAATAAGAAACTTAGAGACACACAAATTCCTTTTCCCTTAATGTTAATTCTTTTGTATTAACAATAGCCTTCTGTGTTGACAGCCTGGTTTTCTGCCTTCTTTTTCTTTCACCCAGTGCCACAGGTTCTGCTTTGCATACGTAGACCTACACACAAACACGTACTCTCAGTGTTACCTTCACCTCCTTACAGGGTCTGTGTACCATACAGACTCTGGCAATTCAAGAATAAATTATGTGTTACATATTGTGGTGTATTTACCTCTGTTCATTGTCTGTGCATTGTGCATTTTAACTACCTTTGGCACTTAAGAGAATAATTGCATGTTGTGTAAAGCATTTGAAGGTTTGTATTTTTCCTGACAGTTTAAGTACAACTCTGTTGCGGCTTGAGGTTAAACAAATGCATGGTAAGAAATCCCACAGAAACCACATGTTTTAATGCTTATTATTAGAAGTATATGACGTATAACAGCTGCATAAGGTACAGTTTCATAGCATAATTACAATATTGCTTCTTTTTAACCTGAATGGCCTGATATTTTAAAATGTTCTTAACCACCTGACAACTAAAAGAAAGCTATAATTCACACATCCTCAGCCTTCTGAAACAGCAAAACCGTATCTTCAGCAAGCATGGAAAAGGAGATGCCTTAACACTGCAGGATGATAATGCTCACTGAAGGACTTAATTTTGCTGAAGGACTTAATTTCTGACCACAGCAAATGAAATAACTCATGCATCGGAAGTCACAGTACATTAATTAAATTCCTCAAGCACCCTGACCAGGCATGATTTAACATCCATGAAAAATTTGGACAGACAGTTTTGGAAACTTGTGCCTCATTGGCTTTGTCCTCAGCTCACCAAAAAAGTGATTTTTCTGGACCATTCAGTTTTTATAATGCTGGTATCATCACTGTGGACACCTCTAACTATAACTTTCAACTATTCTTCATTTCCTAATGAAGTCTTAAAAGGAATACTTTAATAGTGTTGATAATAAAGGGAGAAAAGAAAGTGTCAGAAAGCAAAGTAAAATGAAAATGTGGACAGGCTTTATGCTATATCGTTAGAACAAATTCTCAGATGTCAACAATGAGACATTATATTCTTTTTGGTTTCTCTTTCTGCAATCAAAGCGTCACCTATACTTTTATATTTATATTTTGTGGGGTGTTTTGCAGGTTTGTATTTGTAATATTTCTGATACCAAAACAGGACAATATAATTAGAACTTCAATTTCAGCCAGTGCCATGGCTAGAAGAAATGCAAGCATTTAATACATTGTTAACCATCTTTTGTATCCATACGGAGACTTTTATTTCAAGAGCTACAAATTTTTTAAAAATCTAGAAGAATAATCAGATCTTTTAGCAATATCCAAGGATGTACAGGGCACCCTTAAAACATTGTAAGTCTAACAATAGAAGGCTTTGCTCCATGTGGTAATTTTATTGATATGTCAGACCAGTAAGGTGTGAAGAGGGAGATGTAACAAATTGATTCCGTCTTTAAATATCAATGAGACAGAAGAAGACCTATTTGTTTTATTACAAACACATGCAAGATGGACTGTAATACTGTGGTCAAATACATCAAAACTGTGCATTGTTATAAGCATTTCCTATGCATCTTACATTTTGTGGAGAAAAAAACATCAAGAAAAAAACCTTCACTTGATTATAGCAGGTTTTGGAGACTATTAAACACAAATGATAACTTACTTCTTGACACCCTCACAAGTTCTGACACGTTGAATACTCCGGATTTCACAAAACTGTCCTCAAGGTACACTGAAAAATACCACAGAACCATAGTCAGTATAATGAGAAGATTAATAAATAACCATAAATAGGTTTATACACCAGCTAAAAACAGTATAAACAGAGTCCCAGAACTACAATACACAGACCAAAGTACACTGAAGGCTAATCACAGGATCTAATGGGAGCTGAAATTCAGGCAAGGGTGTAAAACAAAACAAAAACAAAAATCTGAATACAAAAATCCTGTATCTGCAGGATAAGTAATTTCACCATAGAGTAGTCCTATCCTTGCATATGTTTCTGCTAAAGAGATTTTTACTTAACTCTCACCTTGCTGACTGAGACTTTACACTACAACCTCCATTACCAAATCATCATCTCTGAGGTGGATGGGGGGTTTGTTATTATTTCCAGGAAAAACAGGAACAGAATAAAACACCTGAGCTGTTCAGTAGAGTTTCTCTCATACATGCTAAATTGTATATCTAGAAAACCTATGTTTAAGACATATTGGTTTACCTTATATTCTTATTCTAAGACAAATGCATAAGATATATTTTTCTGCTGTGGAATTCAGGCATGGCTTGGAGTACTGCTGTGAAACAGCAGCTGATAATCAAGACTTAGCAGTGTAACTAGATAACCTTATGCAAAGAGAGCTAAGAAACCCATATTTCTGGGGAAGTCTCACACCAATTATCACTGCAAAGCCGTATTACTGAATCTGAGATTACATGGCATCATGGCCTATTATAGGTAGCAATAACAACCATTTACCAATGAAAATATTTAGATGTACACTTGGTGCACATTGCCACTCTAGCAGTGTTGCTTTTTTACTTGTTTTCATGTGAGACAGTGCACTAAGAATTTCTTACTGTGGTTTCTCTAGTCTCTTTTCTGAACTAACAGTTTAGGGGGGGTTTGGAAATTTTCTGTTCCAAATGTCTGAAGTAGTGAAACTATTCAAGATGTCTTTACTAACAAAACACACAAATGAAAAGTACACCTGCTGTAATATCTACTGATTTGGAAAACAGTGGTTTGGTACAATGCTCTTTGGATTTCTTTTGGCCGTTGTTGCTTTCCTCTTCAAGTGATTTAACAAAACCATGGCCACTATAATCAGAAAAGTGACAGTTAAAGTCACTTTTACAGAAGAAGTGACTTCACCTGAGAGGTCTTTCCTCTGTATTTCTGGGGAAGCCTCTACTTACTTTCCAGGGTCAAAAAGAGGGCAGAGGCAAAAAGAGTGGTTTTTCACTGCTTCCTAATCCTACAGAGCTGCAGCACCTCTGGTATTACTCACCAGTGCAGGTATAACCAGTGTGCCAGACATCATAAGCCAAAAGAATGGGAATGCATCCACCCAAGCACATTTCCCAACATTTCTGTTACATTTTCAGATCCATAGGACAGTGCCAGTCTTTCCCAGCTGAGAACCATCCCAAGACCAGGTGCCATGGGAGTACAGAGCACTGTAGACCTGTGGGATCATCTTGAACAGTGTTCTGCCAACGCTATTATCTTCTTATCTTACTGTCAGTGTCCTTCATATACTATTCCTGCACATCTTTACCTACATAATACAAAAAGCAATACAGTGTTTCTCTCCTTGTGATAATGAAACGGGAGCAGGGAAAGTATTTTGCCACCAAGTGGTACCACCATCTCTCATCCCCTCACAAAAGGTTGCATTGTTGACTGATGGGTCACTTCTTTCACCCAGGCTTCATCCTGCATTGGAATGGGCCAAAAATAATGACACCCACAGATATATGCAAATGCTTTGGCCAGCATAAGGGAAAAGAGGGAAACAGCATCTATTGTCAACCTCAATCAAAGAGAAAAACAACTTGACTTTTTTTCCCTCTATGTAAAGTGACAAACTATTGTTAAATAATTAATGCAACAGTAAACAGTCTATGTCACAGCACTGTGCAACTTCATCCTGAGCTTTGTGTTCTAACAGGGAAGATGGACTCCAATGGTGCATCTGCGTTCACGTTAAGGTCTGGCACAAGCGAAATTCAACAGTTTCACCGAGTTAAGATAATCTATGGTGGGTATGTCACAGAACTGTTCTTGGCTCCCAGACGTGCAAGAAGAAAATGTTCTGTTCCATTAAATTGCTGTAATTTGTTGTGGGCACATGCATTCTGCGTAAGATAATGGTTAAACAGCAAGACTGTATGAAGGATGTAAGCAGTATAGGACATTTTCTCTTTATGTTGTGAGATATCGCCTTTTTCCCAGTGAAGGTGATCACACTAGTGAGTAAGAATTAACACTCATATTCACATTATTACACTTCATGCAAGACAGAAATATGTGGTGATACTTCATACAGTATTGGTCTTACTGTCTTTTTTTGATTGCCCATTCCATAATGCACTGTTTACATTAACGTGTTAACATTAACATTTAAAGAGCCTTAAATTAGCACCCTTGGTGTGTGTTTCTGATCTGTTCAGTATATATATTAATGCACTTGGTAAGTCTATTGTATTCCTCACAGACAATTTGCTTTATCTTTTGATGTTTGTGATAACACTTTGCCGTCTTTATCATTCAAACCTAACGAAAGCATTGAATATTGTTGTTTAATAAAACTCATCTTGCCTGAGAGATGATAGTCTCTAAAATACACTTTACTAATTGTCATTATTATTGAAAATCAGATTCCTACAAAAGGAACATTTCTGATAAAACTGCTGTAGTGCAATGTTGTATAAAGAATCAGTAACTTCCAAAACCCATAAATAACAGCAGATTTTTTAAATTTTCTTCTAGTTTTTGTAAACAGTGAGTATAAAATCTTTCTCTCCTTACCTTCTTTAAAGAACACTCACTTATGAAAAATACAGTTTCCACACAATTTTCCACAATGGTCCGGCCAGTGGCACCAAAGATGAAAGGTTAAGCCAAGTAGCAGCTCTGATCAAGCTCCCATATACAGTCAGTAAAGGGAAAAACCTTCAGCAAGACCTCCAACTGCTACAGTCCTTATACATCTTCCACTCTATTTCTGCACTATGCCTTGTACTATGCCTTGAAGAGATGAGTTACAAGTGTAGCTTTTAAATGTTTTAACCATGCAAAAACTTAAAAGGGGGAAGAGGAAACAAAGTAGTTTCAACCTACTGAAAAATAATTTCAGTTTGCACAATTACTCTAACAAGCTTGTTCTCACATTACTTAAAAGCTTACCAGTGACGTTTAGCTTTGCAAATCTTTAACCAGTCTTTTTATGTCTTCTGATTTAATTGTACTTTTATGAATAGAATGCCTGTTTATGTTCTGCTGCATACTGGCTAGGGCCTAACCATAAAACTGTTTCCTGGTACTATTATACCTATAGTTTTCTCATTGATACTGCCTTGGATTTGAGCAACTTATAAAAGAAAGGTAAAGATCCAACCAGTGCTGGAACCAATTTGTATTAATATGCTTTTATTTCTGGATCTTTAAAAAGAGGGATTATACAATAGTAGATAGACTTACTGGATGTAAGACAAATACAACATCAGGAACTACTGTGAGAAGAAAGGCTGAAAACTTTAACCTGGTTTATAGAAGATAGCTGTACATAAACTTTAAGTTATGCAGTGTAATGTTCTAAATTCTGCTAGCTACAACTTTGTACAGCTACTATTTACAGTTAGAAGTAGCAGTGAAAAATTAGTCTCACACTGTTAATAAGTCAAAATACAGTCGGCAGATATGCAGTTTGTTTTCTTACTGCTTGCCTTTTAAAGCAGTATCTGAAAAACAGTACCAGAAACAGGTTGCAACCAAAACCGGGTATCTTACAGGCAGTTATGTATGGATAAAATTTGCCAAGGAGTGATAAAGAAGATTTCAGTGATGATATCATTTGAAACAGTTGAACCAAGGTCTTTCCAGAGAATGTGGCTATTTTGGTTATCCCACAACATTCCCCATCCATGTGGCATTCCCCCAATTTGTTTTGGGTTCTTTTTTTCCTGAAAGTTGCAATAATTTTGTAACTGGGAGAGGAAAAAAACTTGCAAAAAGATTCTCTGACTCCATCCAACCTTTTAGCATGATGAGGAACTAATGTGCCATTTTTAGAAACAAATGAGAGTTTTGACACCCTTAAAATTGTAGCAGAACCACAACAGTCTTCTGTGTTTCAGTAATTTGAAGAAGGAAACACAAGGTTTAATGGACTCTGAAATCCATTACTAGAATTCAAGAAGTGAACTGCCCTGAAAACTAGCAAGAAACAGAAAGGTTAAGTAACACAAATGCATACTGCTTTCTGTTCCAGAGGATGTCAGGTTATACAGAAACTATAGCAAAGATTTAAGAGGTTGGGGGAGCTGCTTTCTAACAACTATAGGACTCGCAGATATGGAAATGGAATCTTCTGATGTCAAAGAAGGTTTCTGGAACTTTAGCTGGTAATGTAAGACTTTTTAGTAAATTCTTTCTCTGTGCATGCTTTGAAGTAAAAACTATTGCATCCACCATTGAACACAATGCCATCTGAATCAGCATGACAATTGATCACAGCACTATTTATCCACACAGTGGGTTCATAAACGAGGTCAGCCAATGCAAACATGAATGCAAAAGTACTCCTAAACCAGTAGAGAGTAGTAGTTACCCACACCAAATAGCAAACCGTCCTGCAAGGCCAAAACCTCTTTTTTTTGTTTTGAAAAAGGGGCTGTACAACCTGTGCAGGTCTACGACTGCCAAGGTATTACAGGTAGGAACTGACCCCAGAATGCCTCACCCACCCCTCTGGATCACTGCTGGGAAGCTGATAAAGAAAAGTATCATGTCTCAATCACTGGCATTACTAATTCATACAGCTTTTGGGAAAGGGAGAACTTCACAGAAAATCAAGGCCTGACCAAACCCAACCCCTTTTAATTTGAAGCTCTCTATCTGAGATGATATGGCTGCAGGCATATGAGAAACAGCATGCAATTCAGGACATTCAGTCCATGCTGAAAAAGAGGTAAATATGGTTTTTATTTAAATATAATTCTGTTTCAATTCCCTGAACTGCTACTATGGCATCACTGTTTCCACAAGAAAGGCTGCTTACAATGATGAGGCCAGGGAATATCTCTTCCATTCCTATTAATTATGAGGCTAATTCTCCATCCACAAGAGGGTAGCTTGCAAAAGAGTAAAATAACGAAACCATCTGTGGTTTGAGACATTCAAAACTCAAAGACATTTGTTTATTGCATTTCCAAGAGAGTGCAAAAGTTGAGACCACGTTCTTCTTCGGAGGTTATTTCTGAAACTATGCATTCTAAAACTTAAAACTGAAAGACTTCTACTGAAAACAGACATATACAAGCAAATTTATTACATGTTTTTTAGAACTTGATAAAAAAAAAAAATTCTCCTTATGGCTGCTAGCCCATATGAAAGTACAAGAAAAGCCTTTGGGGCTCTACAGCTGCAAGATAGATTTGCATATTGAGAGAGAGGTGAGGCTCATTGTAAGCTTTTTGGCAACATCTTCTTTAATTAAAAAAAAAACAAACAAAAAAACAAACTTCAGAGATTATGATTTCACTCAGGTCTTTGGAAGTGGTTACTGGAATAAAATTTCTAGTGAAAATAGAAGGGGAAAAACAATTCCAGAGTTATGAGGCTGGGGCTGGAGATTCAACTACCTACACCTCATTCAGATTAAGGATTTTATCTCTAGGCAAATTCCCTGACAACATATCATGGATTATTGTGGAGGAAAGAAGGGAACCAATGACGAGTAACGAAAGGCAAAGAGGCAGAGACAATTTGTCCATCTCTTTATCTAAAAGTGTTACCCCATACAAATAATTTAACATCCTTCAGCACACAGGCTCAAATCTTGAACCAGGTAAAGTGGAATAAATTCTATCAAGGAAAACATATCCAACCAAACAAAAGACCTAGAGTTTGGTACTTGCTAGGAAATATAACTCTAGTAGCCTTTGAAGTCAACTGCTTGGATAAAAGACAAAATCTGAACACATCTGTCTTCCCTCACCAAAAATGCTCATATCTGTCTGTATCAGGACAGCTAGGTTTTCTTTGGACTTTCTGAAAAGCTATCTTTTGTATTTCCCAATGCTGGACAAAGACAGCTCCAAAATCCAGAATGCACCCATAAAAAAGAGGCTGATTGCAAGCTTTACAGTAAATTGAGTATCCTTATTGTCCCATCCAGACAGTGATTTACTCTATCAATATTTCTGTTTCTTATTCATATTTTAGTAGCTTTAAAAGGTTGTGTTCAAAGATTTGAGCAACACGGCAACAACTGGACACATCTGTATTAACACTGGTGTATAAATAAATCAAATCTGCCAAGCAGCAACCTCAAACCAAGGGTAAACAGCAAGTAGTCTTAGTAATGGCAAACAGTTGTGGCCAGCAGGCAGAAAGAGAAAGAATAATAAAGCAAAGCAAAACCCAGAAAATCCTCATCTAGAAGAACTGGCTAGTAAGAACTCTACCTCTGAAGACCATGTTGTCATGGTTGATGTCATTATCATTAGCTTACTTACAGTTCTAGATATTTTTCTCTTTATATACATGTTCATAATTTTCTAATGCCTAATAGATGAACTTACTGAAAGATTACATCTTCTGTCTTCAGTACATATCCTGCCATACCACTGCAGGTATTTGGAGACACATGTGAAGGCTCATTTCTCAGATTTTCTTAAGCTGTATAAAAGACCTATGGGACTTGCAGGGAGCAAATAATAATGCAGCATTACACTGAAACTGCCACACTAGGTTATCTTTAACAGACTGCTTCAGCAGTAGCTCAGGACGCTCTGAGCACAAAGAAAGAAATGTGACAGGCCTAAGTTACTTGGGTTGCATTTGAATTTTTGGTGCTGGTGTTTCGCTATAGTGTGTAAAAATATGAGTATTTTCAGTTTTAAAACTTATTAATCAAATGTGCCTCTATCTGTTCAGGCACCCTCATTGGAGACATGGACATGTCCATTCTCTCATTTAAATCATGTAAACCTTTAATAGCTCAGACTGTACCAGCACAGCACAAACTTTTAGATACCAGGAACTTAATGGCTGATGCACACAATAGAAGTGTTCAAATTTTTGTCCTCTCTCATCTATCTTTTGGAAACTTACTTAATAGTCCCTACAGAGAAGCAACATTTACAACCCAGCTGTCAGAAAAGCTGGATTCCATTTTTAAAAATATTAAAATACGTGTTAATATATATATATATTTGAAGTATGTCTTATAAAATATATAATTCAAATTTATTGAAAAATGAAATTTAGAGAAGGATACCCCTGGATTTAGCTACAAAAGCTACATACCACTTTCACCACAAGCTACACCATCTTAATACTGCATTGGGTTATCAAAGTATTCAGTGTATTTTTAGGAACATATTGTAAAGAATTCCAAGTGCTCTTAATGTTCTTTTGTTTGGCAAGTGACACTACCCTCTCTCCAATTTGTTGTTAGGACAGCAAATTACCAGACACGCTAAAAAATGCAACAGTCTCGCCAAACCTAGAACAAACCACTCTTAACACCAACAGCTTTGCCAACTATCACTCAGTTTCCAGCATCCTCTTCCCTGGCAGTATCTTTGTGAAGGTGGTGGCATCCAAAAGCTAGCAGCACATATCCCTTGCCAGCATCCTGGCTCCTTGACATACAACCACTAGAATAAAACATGACAAAAGGACAACCCTCCAGGCACTACCAGTCCACATGCTTCTGGCCTGGGACCGAAAACAAACCTCAGAGTGGATATCCTCTCGGGTTCTGACAGAAGTGACAGTCTGGCTCTACTAAGAAGAAACATGTGAAGTTTAGTAAGAATAGGACAGTAGTCCTTTTCCCAGAGAAGCTGAATGGCGTGCAATTCCCTCTCATTCTCCTGCACAACCCTAGAAGTCTTGTGTTCTGCTGTCTCACAAACCACAGCGCTTTCACCTTGCCAGTTTAAATCCAAAAGAGTATCACACAGGGAAGCTGAACAAAGCTAGAAGTTCTTGTATCCTCCAACAGATGACATTCAATTATGCCTCTGTCTCTGCTTAAATTAAGGGTTTCAAGGGAAGCGCAGCATAGCTTCTATTTTCTGTCCCCACTTGGCAGCAGACAAAGGAATAATACTGGCTGCAGTGACTCCAAATCATGAGAAACTGTTATGGTCATATTTAATGCAGAAAGTTTCATGATAAAATCAGCAACAGATTTCTCTGCTTTCCATATCTCTCCACCTTTTAAGACAGTGGAGTTTGTCAAACATTACATCTTGACCGGCAAGTCTGTCACTAGAAAGCCTACACAGCTCATCTGCTGCCCTCCCCACAGCTCTCTTGCTGGCAGCTGGCAGCTGGAGTTAGCACAGAGGGCTGCAGAGACTGGGCTCACTATACGGTGTGATCCTCGCAACTGAAATATATGCTTCTACTTTCCTACTCCAAAAGCTACATGGTAGTTCAAAAGTAGAACTTTTAGCAAATTAACAATGTAACAATTAACAAGTTTAACAATTTACTTTTTAAAGGTGAGGTGACCGTGCCTTCATCTTCCCAAACCCAGAAGATACAAAGGATCCTTCAACATGACAAGGGGTAATGTAATGCATTTGGCTTTCTTGCAGTCATAGACGTACACTAAAACAAAAATAAATGCTCTACAGCTAAATGCTCCAAGTTTCAAAAAACTGTCATTATCCATGAGGAAACTTTTCATATTTATTTTATGTGTCAATTTGTTCCTTTGGGCTTCTAAACCGCTATTCTACATAATTTATGGCACGTATTTAATTAAAAAATAAAATTCTACTCTTAATGTCACACACTGTTTGGAAGGAAACAGCATCAAAGTCTCTAACCAAAACTGATTACAAGCCTGCATCACCCTTTGAAGAAAAAAAAAATCCCTTGCATTAGAGCTTCGAATGACATTATTTGACTTGTTCTGCCCTCTTATCTCTAGAATACATCTGCTATCATCAAGTATATCTACCTAGGGTTTATATTACAGGAATATGGCTTTTTGTGCATTGATCTTGGACGGTTCTCCCACTTTTGGGTATTCACATTCAACGCACATGACATATTTCACAAATAGAGAATACTTTGATTGTATGCACCGTACAAAACTGTCCAACTACAAGGCAGGCTGTTTCTCCTAAGGTTTCAACAGCTCCAGAAAATATTCATGTGTATGTAACAGCTCAGAAACACAATTGCTTCCGGGTCAGAATATGGTTCACTTTGCATTTAGAAGATCAAGCTGAGTTAGTTGCAGCTTATTTCAGCTATGCACATCTTCTGAGAACTAAAATGAGAAGATACAATATGATGGTGGTGGCAGGAGTCACTCCTTGCTCATTAAGAAGTGATGTGTCTGCCAGAATTGTAGTCTTTGATAAAAACCATAACTTGACAAAGATTTACAAGATTTACTAGCACAGCCCAATTGATCAGAAAGATAACCTCATGAAAATACAAGGAACCTTTTGTATAAACAGACTGGTAAAGTCTGGGTTTGATTTTCTTTTGTACTTTTATTTTAAAATAATTCTTCAAAGGACCATTTACACTGACATCTTTCTCAAAGACATTTCAAATTTCACTAGCCATGACCCAGTAAAATGTTCAAAAACTTCTCTGAGCTGATACCAAAAAAATAATTTTAAATTAACACATTTGTATTTTATACAGCACATATGAAAAGTAAAAAACTGGTATCTCAATCACAGAGTCTTGGTCAATTGTATTTGGTCTGAGATGAAAGAAAACTGGTACCATTTGAAGACGTTTATAAAAATAAATTTATTTGGGATCTTGTTTCATTACTCCTCTACCGATCTCCATTTAAAAATGATGAAATGAAACAAAAGCTCCTTAGATTAAATGAATGCTGATGAAACTGCAATTGAGGCACTGACAGTTTAAAGGAACTAAATTATCACAACTTGTCCTATTTATATATACTTACCAGTGCAAAATAGGTTGCTGACCAATTACATTCTCTTTAGCTATTAACAGTAGTGTCTTTGTTCTCAAACAATGTTAGATGCACATGTTCTGGAACTTATATTTACCTGGTGGATTCTTGGCAGGATCATTGTGGCTTGGACTTCCTGGTTGTCCAGAATCTACAAAGAAATAAAAGAAATGTTTTAATAATTTGTTTTGCAAGTATCTCACAATCTTTTAATACCCTCTATTAACTATTAAACTAATACTTTATTCTTTAAAGGTCATTTCCCTGACTTTATATGTGAAGCATTATTGAACAAACACACTATATGTAGCCTGCTGTATGCATATGCAGAAACATTGTGAAAGATGCAATGATCCTAATAAGAGGAACTCGTAGATCACTGAATAAGGACAAGAGAGTCATTCAGGTAAATACTCAGGTTGTAAACACATTTACAAGGTTACCTTTTCATTCCCTTTCCCTCCATCCCCCAAATACAATATTGCATAATGAGCAAAGCAGAGGTAACTTCTTCTCAGGCAATGACCAGAAAGACATACTGGATCAGGCAACTAGTGGTGCTTGCAGTGATGAGTCTGTTTCTTCAGCCCTCCCTTAAAGCACAAAGGCCTACATTGCTTCCCCAGACTCATGACTGCAATGAGGATATGACAGTCTGTTTAAATACAATATGGTCTTTGTGTTCCTAGCCTGTGAGAACTGCTGTTGTGAAATTAAGATTATGTAACGTAAAAACTAACAAAACTCAAACACTGTAGACTTCAAAGTGTGCTCTTTTCATGATACATGATCCTCATGAATCTAGATGAGAATGTAATTTCATGTTAATATACCAAATAACAAATCATACCCTTATTCATAAAAAGCTGCTTTTAAAATTGTCTACTTTTCACTGTATTCCCACATCAATACAACAAACCCCTGCTCTACTGTAAGAAATTATTAACAAAGATATAAGAAACAAAAATTGCAGAGAGGAAGAAAATAAATGAAGCAACACTAGTTGTTCCATATACAGGCATCTAAATGGAGCTGGTTTAGAGTCTCAATAAAAAATACCATTTTTTTTAAATGTAATTGCATTATTAATAGCATAAGACCACCAAAAGATTGAATCATAGCACCATAGAAATTGGTATCCCCAAATGGACTTCAGATGGAAGTAGAGTTGTTGAATGCATTGCTGCTTAAGTGCCCAAATTAAAGACTAAAAAAAGACAGAAAAGAAGAAAACTACACATCAACAAGTACTTGTCTGTCAACTACTGTTATTTCTACTTTTTACAGCTGAGGTAGCCCTCAGCTTAGAATGAGAGATTCCCTCTACGTGCTACAAGAAGTTCATTGAAATCTGTTGCCATTTGTTACACAGCTTACTAAACATGGCTTGACTCACGTCTCTCAAGCAATTTAAGTTAACACAGTCTAGACTCTACAGAAGATATTAACTGACATGGAAATCTATTTCATGGTTCAGGTTCTACTAAGTCGATCCAAAAGCCAGTTGTCACAAAATATAAGCATCTATATCTGCATATCTAGGTATCAACCTGAGTACTGGAATTCCAAGGCATATGTGAAACTCAGTTCTGATGGTATTAAAAACACAACTAAATTTACCAATACTGAATTAAATCACTCTTGCACACAATAAAATACACACTGAATATGGAATTTCACATGAAATTTCATCTGTCTTCTTCAGCCTTGGGCAGGAAACATGAAGGACTAGCCTAGGGGTTGGATTCTGCCTTCATCATGGTTTGGCACTAGGGTACTCTTAGAAGTCCCATTGTACAGCACAGCATGTGGCCATCCAGTATGTTAGTTTCTTTGCATGATATGATATATCACTTCCCTTAAAAAAAATTAAATCAAGTTAATTTGAAAACTTAATCAGCTACAAGAAATGTTAAAAATATAATATTTCTCCACATATGGACAAATCTGTGGAGAATCGTCCTTTTTCCTGTGTTGATACACCTGCAGGGGGTGAGTTTAATGTTCTTATAGTAGACATTCTTTGCTTCTGCAAACCATACATACTACTATTTAAATTCAGATCAGAGACGATTAATTTTACACTGCAATGGTCCGAGTGTAAAACTACTGCAGATGTGTGGCTAAGTGAAGTGCCAATTTGGTAGTAGATAAACCCAATAAAGCTTGAACAACATAGCTTCAGGATCACAGAGATCTGAAACTGAATTAATGAGGCCTACCAGAAAATAGCCTTTGAAGTTTTGTCCTGTTAAAATTCACTATAAAAAAGCACCAAGTGGAGTAATATTTTAGTTCTTGCACAGCAATTCACCTTTCCTCTTAATTTCTGGATCCAAGATTTAAAGCTTTATGGTAGTTTAAACAATTGTTATTATAATAAGAAACTTAGCAAAAAAATTCTGATTATAGGGCTAAGCAGTCGACAACTTTTTATACTTTTCCAGTCAGACTTAGCTTTGGGTTTTGCTAACTACTCAATAATCCTATTTTTTACATATTGATTCTCAATCTGTGTTTTCAGACATCTCAAAGAGCTTGTGAGAAATCAAAGCATTACTGAAGATGAACGTGAGAAGCAACTTATCTAACCCCTCACCAAACACAGTTGAAAGAACAAACAATTTTATTCTGTTTGAGAGCATCAACCTATGGAACTCTGCACTGAAAACACAAAGAAGCATCTGATCCTCAAGATGAAAGACACAAACTTGGGATGGCCTGTGATGATCCAATTCTCTTACCAGTGTCAGTAATTGTAAAACACTCTTCTGTTTTGATTGCATGTAAATAGCTTTGCAAAGTAGAACCATGGTCATTATAGGATTAAATTATATGAATAATATCACATAAGCAGAACACTCAATGGACAGGTACATTGGAGCAATGCTCCTCTGAAAGAGGGAGTAAGAGGCATTTTTGGAAAGCCACAGAAACTAAGGAAGAAAAAGACGTGTTAAGACACTTTAAATCTTTCTTTGTCCTCATCTGCACAAGATCACTAATTGACAACATGAGTCCTTTCTTCTACAGTTATGGAGAAAGACATAAACCAGATTAATTGTCTGTCTAGCTGGATTTGCATTCAATTGTCCCAGCAAATAACTCTTGTGCATTAAAAAAAAAAAAAAAA
>VZRN01003459.1:563796-605954 GCA_013397935.1 Dasyornis broadbenti | reverse complement strand
AAAAAAAAATCCAACAAGCAAAAAAAACCAAACCACCAAAAGAAAACCCAAACCCCAAGCAATTTCCTAAGCTAGAAACTAGCTGAAAAGATACACAAGAAGTAAATAAAACCCCATCATGTTTATGCAATGGAACTGAAATTGTCATAATTTTCATTTAGGTAGCTCCCAACAGTAAGTTCCCTCAGTTTTGTTGTTTTTGTTGTTGTTGCTAGGGAGCAAAAAGCCACCTACACAATACCATTTCCACAAAATGGCTTTCATATGCATCTCACAGCTACAGTAAGCATATCTTCTGCTCTGCTCTTCTTGGTGCTGACTGATCCAATTTATCCTTGATAAGTTACTGTCACATGGATGAACAGTTTATATGAAATAGGTTCAAGCCAGCGTTTAATTTTAGCAGGTCATATAACCCTGATATACTGTATGTATAACTTATCATGATTTAGCATGGCTACCACCAAAACATTCAAACTCTACCTCAAACTACTTTTGCTTCCAGAAGACTGTATAAAAGAATGAATCAAGAAGCTGACATACTTTATACTTAATTGTTTTCCTATGTTTTCATTTCTAGGAGTCTATCCCAATGAGCATCTGTGAGTGCAGGCAACTCTCAGTACAGCCAGAGTTAAGTAAAATGGCTGAGGCCTGCTTCAAGTGAGAAAATAAGCCTCCATTTACCCTGTGGTACTCTAGAACAAGTCTTGGCTTCATAAGGCAGAGGGGGAAAAAAAAAAAAGAAGCTGATGGTTTGCCATACAGCAAAGCACAAGATGCTCTCTCCCTTTGAACCAACTTATCTTTGATACATAGGAAGGACACCCATGCCAGCAAAACTAAGTCATATTGTTGTTCACCAACTTCCTGAAGGATTTTTAGTATTGTTCACCTTAGTAGTCTAATCTTTCACTTTTCAACTGAAAAAATACTCTCCTTAAAAGGTGAGATATGCTATACCTTCCTTATGCCCCATTCTCTATAAGAAATTTTGCTTTTAAGGCTCTCTGTAATAGCATAATATCAAAGGCCTGGAAAACAAGTAGCAGTAGAATCTGTTAAAAACTAAAAATACTTTCTAAAGCCATCTCTTAACGGAAATAAGCAGATTGTCCACAGGCATCACACTAATGAAATAAACTTTCTCAGTGGTTTCAATGAAAACATTTCAATTTGCCACAGGCTAGGAGACAGCCTTTGATCAGCCTCAGTTGATCTCAGCCGACAGACACTAATTTCATCATTCACCAACAGGTAAATATCCTTGCTCTTTGGTAGTCTATGATTTTGGTATGGGGGATAAGGGACCATAGAGATGCAGGCATCAGCAAACCATGTATCAGTCTGATGTTGTTCAAGCTTTCACACACATATACAACACTTGACAGCTGACAGAGTCACTATCATGAACAACAATCACAGTTACCTTCCAGACTGTCAGGATTACTTTGCCATCTGACATCAAAGACTTGAGGCAAATGGCTGCACCCCTGAAAATCACAGGATCATAGATTACCACAGTTTAGTAGAAACCTGGGAATGTCCCCCATCTCAGCCCCTGCCTAATTAATTCTTGATCTCTCAGGGACTCTCAGAATATTACCTTGGTAGGAAGGCATTCACAGCAAAGGAAAGTAAGATATCCTCCTCTCCTCCAAAGCAAATAACACAAATGGCAAAAATCCATAAAACAAACTAACAAACAAATAAATCATGTCATTCTTGTATTTTAAATCATTACCTATACTTACTGTTACCCTAATTTTGCTACATACCTACCTTCTACTGCCTATATTATTTTACTTTGACAAAGTAATTGATTGGTTTGACAAACTTCCCAAATCGTTGTATCAACTTCACTTTGCAAAAGCATTGTCTTTTTTTTGTGTAGTATTTCCCTATCTGACAATCCAGAATTATCGTACAATTTTATGAGCATTATTCACAACAACTTTAATAATAGGACAGATAATTTATGGTATAAATAAGCTCAAAGTGATTTATTGCATTAAGTATCTGCTGAAAGGATGCTATAAATATAAAAGGCAAGTGTCACCCTTGTTTACATAAGTATGTTACCTTGATGGGGGGATTTATTTTTCACATTTTCATAGATCACTACATTTAATTCAAATGCTTCTCCAGAAAATTTTGGCTATCTGATTTCCTATGATAAAATATTCACCACCACTGCTTTGTTTGGTAGAGCACAATTCCTATGAGGAGTTCTGAGGGAGCTGGCATTGTTTAGCCTGGAGAAAAGGAGGCTGAACCTTACTTCACTCTACAATTACCTGACAGGAGGTTGTAGCCAGGTGGAGTCAGTCTCTTCTCCCAAGTACCAAGTGATAAAACAAGAGAAAATAGCCTCAAGTTGCATGAAGGGAGGTTTAGATTTGATACTGGGAAAAAATCCTTCATCAAAAGGGTTTTCAGCCATTGGAATGGGCTGCCCAGGAAAGTCATGGAGTCACCTACCATGGAGATACTTCACAGACCCATAGATGTGACAGTTAGGGACATAGTTTAGTGGTGGATTTGGCAATGTTAGGTTTACAGTTGGACTTAATGATTTTAAAGGTCTTTTTCAACCTAAAGTATTCCATGATTATTATATACCTGATATACATATTATATATACACTATATCTATCTGGTATGAAGCACAGTTCACACAAGGAGGAAGCAGCACCTTAACAAACAAGTAGGGCTTCACTGTGAGAAAGACATGTTTGCCCTCGCATCTTTTCCCAACAGTAGCTACTTGTTAGCAATATGTGTTTGTGATACCCAGACTGAAAACATCCACAACACTGAATCAGTGACTTCTTTTAAAAACGTTGTTCTGTTACTCTTATTCTGCAAGAACTGCCTCTGTGTTCACAAGACAGCTCTGCTATTGCACTGGTAACTACATGAAATGTTCGTCCAACACGTTTTTAGTGTGCTTCATATTCATAACTGGTGGTAAATGAGCAGCATAGAGAAGTGACCCAGGAGGCATGGTAAGGACCTCTCAGGAGACCAGTGCAACAGCAGGAGCTACCCTGAAGGCTGGATGTGATGATCCTATGCAGGTAGGCTTCATCAGCACCCGTGTGCCACACCAAGAGCTGTAACAGTGACTTAGGCTCCTTACCTCAGAAAGGTGCTGCTGTCTAACCTTCACCTACCTGAAATGGAAGCAAAGAATGGAGCTGACTGCTTGCCTCAGAAAGCTAAGTGTTTCTCAGTGTTGGCACCTAGGCTTTAGCCCAAGCAGGCATGTCACTTCACAAAGCCTTCAGGGCTCAGGCCATGGGGGTGTTTCCTCTGGGAGCTGGCCAGGCCAGCCAGAAGAAGCTGGGCTCTGTTTCCATTTAGTTTAAAACTGTTTCCTTTGGAAAGTAACTCCTGATGTGTCCCCCTTTCCTTGGGGACACATCAGGAGTTACTAAACCATTAGCTGACCCATTTCACCGCATGACCCCATGCCCACCCACCACAGACAAAGTCACCTATGGCCAGCATGGCTGGGTGAAACCACCTGCCCTGTGCCACTGGAGGAGCACCCCCACACTTGGACTCGTCAGGGCAATGTCAGTGCCATGTGGGCTGACAGCATCATGGTGTGTGACGGTCTGGGGCATTGGAGCCCAACGGGTCATGGCAGTCTCCCTGCTTCACCTCCTCCTTTAACAGCAAATCTGCCTCTGCCAAGTCACCCAACCAGCCATTGTCGAGACTGTTAACTTTTCTTCAGAGTATTTTAATTAGGTAAATAAAAAATGGTAATTAAATCAACATTACGTAATGTGTTTCTGATTTGTAATCTCATTTAAATTAATTAACTGACTCAGTCCTTGTTTAGTTTTTAAACTGCCCTAGTTAGAAGTGGAGCTCTGGGAGTAAATCCAGTTTTTATATAGTTGAAAAAAATTCAAGGACCTAGAAGTACTCACCAGAATGAAAATAGCAAAAAGCATAGTCAGATGTTCAGCCTAATATCCCATGCATAGATTTATCTTTTTAATTTAAATTTCTTTATTTATGTGAAATAAATCACAACACTTATTTATTCAAAATATTTCTTATACAATTTATAAAGACCATATGTTGCTCATATTGAAAACTGAATAACTTTCCCCAGCTGTGTTATATGTTGTGCATGGAATATATACATATCTATGTATGCACACACATGCATACACACATATTTAAGTTAAGAAAAGGGTTACATTTTTTCATGGCCTGAACAAATATTTCCCATACCTCATAATATTAGTTGAGCTCTTTTTTGACATGTACATTAAGAAGAGATTTACATAGGTATCAAGCCACATGTGGATGAATGTGAAAGAATGATATTTCTTTCCAAAACGTGTTGGATTCAGTAGGAAAAGATGAGATATGAATGCTTAATTTTCTCCATCTGGAAGATACTGTGGATACTAGCTAAAGTCAGAAACACTCGGAAGTCATTTTTGGAATCCAAGAAAGCCTTTTACAGTAAGGTATGTTTCATAAAGGGCTTTTATTACAGATTCTTCAGAAAATGAAAAGGAACATGTAGAACACAGTGGAAGACTTATTCTGATGTTTAGAGAAGGAAGAAATTATTTAATAGCCTATAATAATTTAAAAACTCATATTTAAAAACAAATAATAGGAATTTCCTTGTATATACCTCCAGCTAAGTAATAAACTGTCCATTTTATTCTGTTCTGTAAGACAGAGTTGACCCTGATGTTTATGCAATATATATTGCTCAGGTCTTCACAGAATCAATTATGTTGGAAATGATCTCTGAGGTCACCAAGTCCAACCTACGACCAAACACCATTGTGTCAGCTAGACCATGGCACTAAGAGTCACATCCAGCCATTCCTTAAACACCTCCAGGGACGGTGACTCCATCACGTCCCTGAGCAGCTCATTCCAACTTCTAATCACCCTTTCTGTGAATATGTTCTTCCTAATGTCCACCCTGAACCTCCTGCATGGATTCTGGTTTCGGGGAAGATAATGTCGATTTTACCACCGAGTCCCATGTAACCAGGATTTCACTTTCTGTTGAATTGTAGAGCAGTAAAGCAAAAGGAGTTCAGGGAGTTTAAACTCACATTTCCACTGCATAAGACAGCATTTTCAGGCCAGGGATAATGATGACAGGGCTAAGAAAAAAATCAGCTTTGTTAACACTAGTCACAGAAAAAGGTTGTTAAAATCAGTGGAAAGTTGCTCCAGCAAGTTTTGGATGAGGCATTTTTTGGTAATTTGCAGTTTAAAAGTACGAAAAAGCACAGTTTAACAAATACTGTAGGCCAGATCTTTCTTCCAAGTGCATTGCGTTCTCCACTAAATCATACAGTAATAAAAGACAGATTCCTCAGCCATTCAGAAATTTACAATCGTATGCTACTTAACTTACTTCTAAGAGATATGGGGCATAAAGAACGCCATAGTTCTGTGGATCCTCAAGTAACACATTTTTTTATCAAAGATCTTCTTTGTGAAAACAATGACTCAAATGGAAGTATATGCACATGTTCTTTATAAAGTGGATTTAATTTCATCTGCTGTAATCTAAAAGTTCATAGACAAAATATGCACCACTTTGCCTACCCATATTCACACACACACACACCCACACACACACACCCACACACCCACCACACACAATTAAAACAAACTAGCCATGAGAAAAGAAAGATTAAATTTATCAATGAGCACTAAGTAGGTAATATACAAGAACTGGCTGAGGAAAATCACCCTATCTTTTCATGCCAGTGATTCATAAACGTGCATTGTAATTGCATACATGCTCACAGACACCATGTTTATACACAAGTTCATACCAAATAATGAGAAGAGATAATATACAGAGTGCTGAAGCAGTAGCGCTAAAAAAATTATGACCTACACATTAATCTTCTGTCTACTTCGACCTTTTACAGTAGATAAAAATTAGAAGTACCTAGTCATATGATGTGCCCCAGGAGAATTTAAAACATAGAACTGACTAACCCATAGAGATGTATGACCAACTCAGTTTTGAGTCTGGGCAGGGATGTTCTGCAAATAAATGCAAGGAATTATTTTTAAAGCATGTAACTAAAAAAGAAAAAAAGTATCCTGGTTTAAACCAAGACTTTCAAATTTAAAACAAAGCAATTTTAAAGAACATTTTTCCCACAGGCTCCTCATCTCCTACTAGTAACAGCAGTGCTGTTGCAGTCATATTGGTCAAAAGATATTTTAAAAGTATTAAATTCCATTTGATCATATTCATTTGTGCCTTCCCAATATAACTCTGTCATTTTGTGGCTAATATCACATGGGAGCATTTGTTTTGCAATTCTGTAATTTTCACTGAATATTACAAGTCAGCATATCCCTCGTTTCTTCTAAGTTCCCTAACTTTTAATTTCCCTAACTTTCTAATCATCTATGTAGGTGAAGTTCCCTGACATAGGTACAGTACCAGCTGCAGTTTTGCAAGATTTAAAAATATGCTTGCTCTTTCAGTGTACAGCAGAGGCTGCTTTGGCTCTTTCAATTTAGTTTTATTTAGAAAAGTTGGCACATGTACTTGTAGTACCTAAGGGTATTATAGACTTGAAAAAAATACTCTTTATCTAAAAAAACAGATGTATGGATTCAAATTCCAAGGCTTTCATTTTTATTGCTTACTACCTTTTTTTTTTCTTTGCATGAGTAAAAATTGAGTGCTAATTAAGAGGGGGAGGGGAGGAGAGGGGAAAGGAGGGAGAACAAAAACCCTAACTCAAAATTCTTACTGCACCTGGTAATTTGCCAGTGCCTTGAACATTATTTAACCATCCAGTATTTCTAAGGCTTATTTTCTTAACATTACTCCATCACAGCAGGACTTTGAGAAAGACATCAAGACTGATTTGGTATGTAGCTATAAAAAAAAAAATCCTTTGGAGTTAAAAACCTCGTACAAGTTTACTGAAAATATATCAGAAACTCAAGTTTCAGTCTGTAGTATAAAGCAAAAGGAGTTGTACCACCCAACAGCTCCAAGACGTGAGGCCAGAATTAGTAGCTTTAGATATTCAATATGTCTACTATAACTGCAGATTTACATTCTTATTAAAGACCCTTTAATACTTAAAAAATAACTTTCTGCTAGCTAAAGATATAAGATAAAATTTAATCCAAACAGACATTTTCATTTTAATAACTTTTTGTATTCATATATCTGTGCATATATGTGTGTGTGTGTGTGTGTGTGTGTGTGTGTGTGTGTGTGTGTGTGTGTCTGAAGAAACTATAAATTCATCCTGCTTCAGGGTTATCTCAGTTATAGCCAACGTTTTGAGCTTTGAGAAGGGGAAAGTCTAACGGGTTAAACATATTAACTATCTTCTGCATTACTGAAAGAACCGGAATAAATGTGAACAACAACACCTTCACAATAGCATTCCTTACAGAAACATTTCCGATTTTTTTAAAAACTTTAGAGCAAAAAAAAATCAACTTAATACTTGCACTGCCCTTTTTCTGTGAACAATACTAATCATTTTCCCTATTGTGCACCCACAAAGCAGGCTCAAGATTCAGTTTAATACCTTATGTGTATTCAAGCCTCTTGGCAGCCCTGCACTGTAATTTTCCTGAACATATGGGTTAAAAACACATGACTTGAAGGAGTTAGATGAGACACAGTGCACTGCACAATAGTTGAGTTGTATGCACTGAAATTACCACAGACCTTTTTATGACTGATTTCAAGCATGTGACAATACTCTAATGGAAACCTGCAAACTCAGATTTGCTTTACCTTCCTCTCTTCTGCCTGTGTCTCCCTGCTCCACACAAACACACAACATACCTTGTGCGATTCTGAAAAGAAAACATTATTACAGCTCCCTTTTTAGCCTAGCCTTCATTTGGTGTGGTTGTTGCCAACACTTCAGAGTAGTGTAAAGTCAATCTGTCTATGCTGTTTGAGCAACTTAAAGTGAATTCAGAAAAGTGTGCAATGCCAAGGCTAGAGTTCATTCTCATCAGCCTCATTTTGAGCCGTTCAGATTTCCATGTAGTTGCTAGAATTTCCATTGATATGCAGATGAGACCAATAGGCTAGTTTGACATTAAATTTTATGTATATGAACAGTTGTATCAAGCAAATCTCCAAAGCCCCAAAATGCTTTTATCCTTTCAAGCAGTTTTCTAGGAGATGTTGTACCTCTGAATAATTAGTGTATCCCTTTAATGCCAACTTAAAAGTGAAACATGAACAACAATAGAGCCTTTTCAGGACAGCAGTATGATATCAGTAACGGCAAGAACATGAGAAAACACAATTCTCTCATGAAATTCACCTTGGCCTAGGGCTGTATTTCTCCACCCAGTGGGTGTGACTGACAGGCAAGCTTTGCAGAGGGCCCACTAGTAAGTCACACATCACACTTGTAAAAAAGAAACCAAGAGAAACAAAACAAAACAAAAGAAAAGAAAAAAAAAGAAAGGGCTTTGATCCCAGGACACAGCAAAGTTAAGAAGTCCGCTGGTCAGTACTACTCTCAAACTGCCTCTGCCCACCCCTCCCAAAAATTGTGAAGCTGCCCCATAGCAATAAACACTTTTCATGTAATGCTCTTCTGTTCAATGGCCCACATGCACTTCCACATGTGGAAGGACAACAATGGTGTGTGGCCTTCCTGCAGCAGAGCAAGGCAGCATCAGGCTGGTAACAGAAGCTTTCCACCAGCAGCAAAGAAACCCCCAGAAACTCAGCGTAGACTAGCATATTGTTTGGCCAATTTTTCTAAAGTGATTCCGGTATTAGTCTTCCTACATACACAATTGCTAAAATTAAATCTCTGTAACAACTTTGAAACACGTTCCATATCAAGTAGGTTTGTCTGCTCTAAGTCTAAAGCCCTGTGTTCCCCCAGGAAACACTAGCAATATTGTACGGACTTTTTCTTCTCTTTTACTCAAATGAACAATGAAATCACTTCCATACACTTAGCTATTGATAACAGCATGATGTAAGTGTTCAGGAGATGGAAACAGAACATGAAGACAGATTGTCATGACAATAAGAATAAAACTAAAGTTTTATACCAAGTTTAGTCTGGAATTTACCACAGTTTGTTAGACAGTATGTGACTGTATATAGGAGGCAGCCCAGAAAACATCAATCTAGGAACACTGTTAAGCTTGCAAATCTACAGTGTTTTTCATATACCACTTGGCTTGGTCACAGCAAGTGTGGGTATCTTCGCATGGCTCTCGCCTATACCATTTAAAACAACGCACCACATTAAGCGTCCTAACATTAAGTCCATGTAGAATACAGGCAATCACATGAGGATCTCTAAACAAAGGCATATGACAATACCAAAATGATAGCTGCCTTCCCAAATTTATTACCATAAGTCTATTTTAATAAGCAGCAGATGGAAAAAAATTTAATCAGTATGTTGCAGCATTATAAAAAAAAAGACTAGACTAAACACACATAGAAAAATTCATGTTAAAAAATAACAGTTATTAAGTTATAAGGTGGGAAAAAAGAAGTGCACTGATCATAGGGCAGCAAGGTAAATTCTCTGAATTGCGTCTTTCCATTAGATTAGTAGGGGAGAGTGACGTATCTTTGCACATGTGTGGCTGTCCACAAGCAATATTTGACTCTAGAAAGAGCATTGTTATTCTGTTAAAGACATTGGCAGACCTTTTTACCCAAGATCTAGTTTTATAATTAACTTTAGGCATACTGTATATAACATTGTTAAAGATTTACTCTAAGATAACTTGCAACCACCTGTACGAATGAAGAAAACAACCAACAACACTTTCTATTCCCTACCTTCTCTTTGCATTCTCTCTCCACCTTCCTGGTGCCACCACCATATGCCTAGGAATATTCTTCAACCCTGCAACTTCTCCAGTGTCCAGGAAAACATTTTTAGTTAAACAAAGTATAATCACTAAGAGCTGTACAGGTTTCTTGCTTATCTGAGTAAGAGACAATCAAATGCTGCTTATTATGAAAGGCCTATTGCTGAAGGTGTCCTTGTGTTTTGTTTTATTTTGCTTCTCACTGTTTCTTTAAAGAAACACCTTCTTTAAGGGTGTGTAGGGTAGAGGAGAGGCTGAGAGGATGATAAGTAAAGTGAGTAGTTTCTTTTGAAGACTGACTGAAAAGGTAAGCTGTGCTTTGCAACCTGGGCTTTGATGAATCATCTGACCAGAAGGCTTACTCTACAACTGTTCAATTTAAAACTCATGGTCAACAGTCATTCTGCATTTATGACTACTATTATCAGTCTCAGTGTTTCATTTAAAGCTTGGAGATTAAAGCTATAGATGAATATCATTATCATTATAAGAAACATTACAGAAACAGAAGTGGTAGATCTATTTTTCTGCTTCAGTTTCACAAGGTGAGGAGAAGATGAACCACAATCACAAAAAAAAAATTTGTTCTGGAGAAAATACATAAAACCATAGAGTTCAGGAGTTTTCATATTTATGTTGGCGAAGTTTAGGTTCTGGATAGCCATATAGCTATTATTAGAACTTTCCAATTATAAATATTACAGAAAGCTTAATTTTCTTAGTGGTTACAACAGGGTCACAGGTATTAATGTAGCTGCAGATCCCACTGCAGAGATTTTTAGTACTATAGTCCAAAGGAACGTGACTCTTAAATACAGTAAAAACAGCAAGACTAAGTAAAACCAAGTTGGGCGGCAGAAGGTAGCAAGATAAGTTCACAAAACTAAAAGGTTATTACACATCTTTAGGACTTGGAATTCCTTGAGAGAAATTTCAAGAAACGTTCAGTGCTCCCTGCTTCCATGAGCAGTTTGCAGAACTATAATCTATGCATTTTTGCAAAAATTTCTCTGTATGTCTGTCTCAGCTATGTGGTGTGTAATTTCCATTTAGCCAAATACAGAAGAATAGAAGGGAAATACAAATGTTGGCATAGGTGATTTCAAGCCTTAGTTGTTTGACCTTTTTGTATAAGCTTTTGGCATCTGTGACTTGGCAAGCAGAATGCAGGCCAAGCCAGAACAAAGAGGAAGACAGGAAGCAGAAAGCTGGCCATGTCTCCTTGGCAGTCAGCATTGCAACAGGGTGAAAAACCATGTTGTTGCCAAACCAGAAACAGTGGGGGAAGCCCAGATAGTTGGCAAGTCACATACGGCTGTATTGTACATCCTAAACACTAAATGCTTGATAAACTTAAGTGCTATGTTGGAACCTAATCTATTTAAACTGTCTTCTACTGTACAGGGGAATACTTCATCTGCACTTGTTTATGTGTTTTCTAAGGAACTGACACAGCATTGTTACTATCATCTATGGGCTGGCAGGTTAAAATATTGCTGCCATTGTATGAGCATGAGCTTTCAGCATTTTTCTAAAGAATCTGCTAAGACAGTGCTAGAGCATGGAATCCCCTTCATCCACATTCATTTTTTGTCCCCAACCCCCACTCCTGAGGATCCAAGCTTTCAAGCACCCCCAGGATGCACTAGCAGCAGATTGTCCATTGTGAAAAACTGCATTTCCTTCAGAAATAGTTTTTTAATTCTTTTCACATTGGCTGAAAAGTACTACCTCACCTCCAGCATTTGCCCAAAAATTATGTAAACATTCAGCTTCAAACCTAGGATGAGAAAATGGCTTTGGTTTTGCATCCTCCCAGACACCTGAACAAAGGGAGGTTGTTTTGGGCATTTCTGTGGGTACAGTTCCCGCCCTGGGTGCAAAATTGGATAGGTCACTTCCAGCCCTGTGCTCTGCAAATTGCTGCAGGCTACTGCTACCTGGGGCAGTGCAGCAATGTGCTCATTCCACAAAGGAAGAAGTGGGAACACCCAGGACATTGCCAACATGTGCAGCGGGAGGAACACTGTAGTGTTTCCTCCATTAGCTGGTCAAGGCTTCTTTCACCTACAGTGGACCACAGATTCCACAGGGGACGTGGCAGAGTATGGCACATGTTGCTCTGTGACCTAGGAAGGCCTGGCTTCCTGCTAGACCTGGAGATTTTCTTCCACATAGGAGACCCTTGGCAATTTTATAGGTGCTCTGCTCACCCAGAGTTGTACAAAATCACCTGGTGCCAACACCAATTTAGGTTTAAGAGGCTTATTCATAGAGAAAAAAAGGCCTATTTGTACCCAAATATCACCCATGGTTCAGTAAAGCCTTGGGAAGGGAGGAGACAGGGGTGACTGCATTTTATACAGATCTTTATTTACAATAATCCATTAAATTACTCTTGTCAAAGATGACTGATAAACAATATCTTTATAGGTGTGGAATTCATTTCTCATCGCCTTTCAGATTTTTTGTTCCTGTGGCCAGGCTTTTACTGTCTTGACAACATGTTATTTTAACACCAATGAATTACAAAGCATCGTTTTTTAAAAAGCTGATTCTGCCTTTGGGCCATGATCAGCATTCTCACAGACTTCTGTGGCCAAATAAAGGAGATAAGGAGATAATAAGGATCTCACTCATCAGGTCCTTTGCCACCAAACTGAATTTTGATTGTTCATGAAAAGGCCAAAGGCTATTAAAAAGTTTCATACTCCTCCCAAAAGCAACCTGTTCTGTACTGTACTTACAATCTCCTCACAGCAACATTGCTGAACAACTGTGCTCCTAATTAAGGAGATATCATGTAAGAAAAACAAATAGATAATTCAAATTTATCAGAGAAACTGATTAATTGATTGATTGAAAGTAAGAAAGCTATCACTTTAAAGCATTGATCACTTCCTGCAATAAGAGTGTAAGCAAGTGTCTTGTGATTATACAGGACAAGAAGTTATTCTGGATTCCTGCAGTAATCAATTGTATGGGATCCCATACATAAACTATATTCCCTTCCTCACAGCTAATCTTTATAGCTCAACAGGTTACAGAGATAGAATTATCCTTACAACTAGGTCTTAGCTTATGTTGTTAGTGTTTAATGTCTGCTGTTGCCAACCTTCAATTAGTTTTGTATTATATCTATGTTGTTATGCTTTAGTACCTTCTAAATCACATTTATATGAATACTACTATAAACAATTAAATTCACTTTTTAAAAAAATGCATTTAAGATTAACAGGTCAATGAAAATTGAGGAAAGGCAAATCAGTTGGAAGAAGCTCTTGTTTTTCTGATGGCCTTTTACTCACATTTACAATAAGAGTTTCTGGAATCCATTAAAAAATGATGTAGTTAATGTCACTGAGTTGCTTTTGGGCCATAATATACCAATTTGAAATCTTTCTGGTAAACTATGCCCTCAGCCTTGTCACTTTGCACCTACTTCTATATCCTTCTTTCCCTCATTTGAAATTTAGAGCAAAAATACTTCGACCAGTCCCCACTGGTGCCCTTAACCAGTCATACCCCTGCCTCACACCACCACCTCCTGGTCCCACACACATGCAAACCACAGCTGAATGCTCTGTGAGGCAGAGACCATCAATCAGACTGCTGTGGAACAATCAAAAGCCTTAATTCTGCTACTAGTACTGTAGAATTATCAACAATGGGTGGCTTCGCCTGGAAATACAAATGTCAAAATTAAAGTAGACAAGATAGTTTCTTCTTGGTTGCCCATCCAAGTTTCATAACTAAAGTCTCAACATATTTTCAAAAAAACCCAACCACCAAACAATCTGTCCTACTCCTCAGTTTCAGTCCAAACTGAACTGATCCTTTGAATCCTGAATTGTGGCACCCCAAAAGAACATGTTAATCTTATTCTGTTACTGTGCTTACTCAGTTTTGCCTAGCTCCTGAATACAGAGCCCTCCTGACAGGGGACAGCCCCTCTAACATGGTACAATCCCTCACAGAACTTGGGAGGTACTGTGAAGAAGGACTCCACTTTTCAACCTTTCAAAGTTATACTGAAGCTTTTCATTCCCACAAAATGCAAAAGTTATTAGAGTTATTTTAATTTATTTGATAGTCAGTAAAAGGATATTATCTAATATATCTTCTTATATTATAAAACATTAACAAGTTTCACAAAGCAAATTAACTCATCTCGTTATAAAATACTCTAATCTCCAGCATTCTGGAGTTTTCAGGAAAGGCTCTTTAGCTCCTTTTGCCATCTGAAGCTGGATAATGCTTGTGATTGGAAATTATTTTTCTTTTACTCTACAAGAACAATTACTGCAGCTATCACACAATTATTGCAATTATAGTTGTAAGAACTGCTGTTTAGAGCTATTCTCTGTAGCACCATTCTGCAACACCAGGAACATTTGTCTTTTCTAATGATCACCACCAGCACAAATGTCCTTTTGTAGCTCTTTAAATGATTTCATTTCTGTCTATTAATATCCTGTTACTTGCTTTGGGAAAAAGCAAAGGAGACAGGCCCCAATTAATATATACTTTTAAAGCAAAGGCTTTTAGTGAAGCCAGAGCTAAGGCATTTTAAAACAGGAATTGACACTTCCCTTTACAACAGCCTAACATTTTCAATGTGCCTTGCTAAATGGATAGAAAGCCCCCAAAATACTCCAAATCTGTGTTTCATAAACTGTACTCTAAGAGAAGCAGCAATAAAGTTTATTGCAGACCTAAAGTATCTGCATAAACCCGGTTAATTGAAAAGTGGGTGGAGAAGGCTGCCAAATTAAATGTTTACATTAGCACAGCTGTATTGTAAAAACATTCTGCCCCCTGTGCTTTGTAATTATAAGATATTTCTGGACTCTGTATCTCTGCAAAGTTTATCTCTACTGCCAAGAGTGTTTTGGCACAGAGTGTCTGCAATTTTTGGCAGCCAGAGAGCTCTCAGCACAGGCAGTATCTAAAATGGCTGCCAAATAGTTATCCTGAAATGTCGTCGATCTGGTGTTGTCCTGTGTGAAGGGCAAAAGCCAAAACTGATTCTAAACCCATCAGACTGTTTTAACTGAGGCAAGGAGCTGGTTTTCCAGACCAGAGCAGCACGTGGCACCGCAGGTTGGTCACATCAGGCTCACCGGTACACTGCACAGGAGTGCGTTACAAGGCATGCTATCTGCTTCAAATATCCCATCACTGGGGGAAGAAAGGGGGGAGGAGGGGTTTCCTGAAGGGAAGCTTACTTTATAGTTTTAAATTATGCACAAATCGTCATATGATTCCCCTGTGCCAGGAGCACACACATTGGGATATTTGCAAAGCGCAACTACTCTGTGCTCAGGAACAAGGCACCAGCAAAGTCCCAGATGCTTGTATCTTGACGCAAATACCTCCTTCACACTGATTGCATTTGCTGAGTTTTAAAGAAAATCCCTCTCTTTTCCAAGCAATCAGCCGAATGTAGAAAACCCTTCCAGACATCTCAGGCTTTTGCTTGAGTCTATTTTATTTGGGATGGACATCCTCACCAAGCTATCCCACCCTTGGCCAGAATTAGAAAACCTTACCTATTCTGTCCTAGGCCTGTATAATAGTATAATAAAGACTAAAGAGTGTTCTTTCATTGTGTGCAGTGTCAAAACAAATATAAATTGAAAGACTCTTTAGGCCTTGTACTCTGCTGTAATCATAACAGTGGACAACTGAAGCAAAAGCATTTCACTGCTTTCCTATTGCTTACTGGGCAGTTCCATGAGATTCTGGTGGCTTGGGTAATGAGAGCTGACAATTGAGTGCATCGTGGCATTTTCCCTGAATTTTCTTTACAAAATAAAACTCTACAGGCATTTTAGCATCACCTGGAATTAAAAAAGAGAATAGGAACTGTCCACACCAGAAAAAAAATACTTCTTTAGTAGAAGAATCACAATCTTACAGACACAAAGTGAATACAAAGCTTGTCTTGTGGGTGCTGCCATTATCTATTTACTGTCCTAAGCCTCCCTATCAACTATCATTATATAATAACATCAGAACAGGAGCTTTTTGTGAAAATACTAGTCAACAGATCCATGAACTGCTTATTGTCCATGGCCACATTGCATCAGAAGACTTCATATCAACTCCAGTCAATTATTTACATAACTATATTTCATTTCTAATCCTTTCTACTCTATCAAGCAAATTTTTGTCCCACTGAATAGAGACGGCATTCACGGTGATGGTTTTGTCCACTCAACATGCTTCTGAATTAAGTGACTTTCACCTCTGTTTAATTAGTAATCAGGGTCAAAGTCACACAGCTGTGTAATGCTGATGTCCTTGTAGGGCTCCAGTGAGCTGGGGTTAAGGTTCCAAAGAGCATCTTGTCTATTAATATTTAATAAGTGCACTTCTAAACTGCTCTCTATCCAAAAGAAAGCAAAAAAAAAAAAAAAAGAGACAAAACTAGCAAAGGACTATGTTTACCAGTCAAGTGTGCAAAGGAACATCTTCAAAAAATCATGTCATTTTCTCTATCTTATCTTATCTGCTGCTTAGAGGTTTACTAAATCCAAAGTGGACAAATTTTACCTATTCTAGCTTTCAAATGACTGTGAAATTCCACTTACATTATTAAAAAAATATTCCATGATACTTATGTTCTAATTTTAATGCTGTAGGAAGCATCCTTGTATTGCAGAAGTGTCTTAGTAGTTCCATTTGTGTATTTAGAAAGCCTCTGCCAAATGGTTCACATTTTTGCTTGTACATGGGTTGCTGAAGTATTCAAAGGAAAGAAAGATCAAGATGTATTTTATTTTTATTTATACGTTATCTTCCCTTTCTTGAGAATTTTCAAAACAGGAAAACTCAAAGTATTCTATCAGGAGCATTACTAAAGATGTTTCAGTTTTACATAACTGTTACAAATAAGACCTCCACTTTCCTTGCATTCTTTAGCTGATGGCTGGATAAGTTTTATAAAAATCAGTTGGAAGAGAACACTGAAATGTGTAGTTCACTTTATAAAATGAGGAGGCAAAAGTTATCACAAGATAATTCTGGGGTTTGCTTCAACTTATTGTTTATTCTGCATATCCAGAGATTTCTAATCTGTCTTGCGTGAAGCATACAAAAAGCTATGTGCAAAAAACAAAGTTGCAATCACAGGTGCTTGAAAGTCAAGGTGTCACAATCAGTGTTGGCAATACCTTTTTTGTTAGCTCTCTGAGCCATATGCAATGTAGTTTTTGTAATCCTTTGTTAAAATTCTGCATCAAGTAAAGCTAATGTCTTAAATGTTCATGCATTGAAGGCTTTATATAAACTTCGAAAGAAGCTAAATTCATGCTGTATTGATAGTCATGCAGAATCTGTGCATATATGTATGTGTAAAATTAAACTGAAAAACTTTATTTTGCAAGTAGAATCTCTATTAGCATAAGGGTGACTCTATTTTATCTGAGTCCAAATCTTCAGCTGGAGATGATCTACCAAATGAAGCATCTCCTTGAGAGCTTTGTTCACAAGCCACGCATGCTTACGGCCAACCAGTTGTGTCAGGCCTGTCCACAATGGACAGTTACTGTATTAGAGGATAAAGGGAGGAGAGATCTAGGCTGACATACACCTGGGATTCTGAAGAACTATTACTACAAAAATACTGTGCACATCACCCCAAACCTAAAATAATCACTGCAGCACTCTTCAGTAAGGGTCCCTAGCATATAGTTTTTCTGTCTCTTGGTATTTTACACAGGCAAATAGTGTAAACAAAAGTCACAAGATCATTCTGTTTTGATACCAAGAAGGACTATCCTTTATGAATCCCCTTATACATGCAAACTATTGCCATCTTCTTTGCTCAAATTACATGCAAAGCGTGACTGCTTTCTAAGAGACCAAGCTTTGAAATTTTCAAGTCCAAATGAAAGGCCTGACAGCAGAATGGAAACTTTTATGAGAACTCAACGCTTGTCAACATGTGCTAATATAATAAACAATTTAAACAGACTGAGGCATTTTTATTTAAACTTTCTGCTTTGCTCCTAACTCTTCATTCCATCCCCTACTGAATTTCACTTCCACATTTGTTTCAGTATTTCCTTTTGTTATCTTCATTAAATCTATTTTTTTTTCTCCTTATAATATTCATCAGTTTTAGAGAAAAGAATCCAGAGACTGGAAATTAGGGTGCTTTTTAGTGAACAAGGATTCTAAGTGATCACTTTTATTTTTCAATGATGGAAAGAAAAGTGATGAAACAGCCTTCTTTTTAAAAAGTGTTTACATATCTTTATGCAATGAACCATCTCTGTTCTTGTTCCCAGGCATTAGAACCTCTTGAGAGTATTACCTACTCTTACCTACTTCACTGTCTGAGTGAATTCTAAATTTTAAAGAGGTATAAGAGGAACCATTGCCTCTTGAGAAGAAATATTAGCAAAACAATACTTAAATCATATCAGACAACCAGCCTACCAGTAACTGACCTGGCATTAATTTTGAAGCTATTTACATTATGTTAGCTCTTAATGTAGTGTGTACAGATTGACTACATCTCCCCAGCCATGTAGTCTTCACAGTCTTTTATGGTAAAGTCCAACCAGAAGCTTTCAATGTTTCTTTTTCTGCATGAGAAAGGAGGACTCTCAGGGCCAAAGGTGGTCCTAGCATGGAAAGGAACATTCACAACACAAATTTAACATGCTTGCAGTGCAAAGTTTTGCATTATGAAAAGAAAGATACAAAACTGTCAAAACAAACATTAAGAATATCATTGTCAAAGACTTAACATTTACTGGAAGGCAATTGCTGAAAACCTGGTTTTAATTGTGTATACATATTTTTATTCATTAAAATGAGCAACCAATAAAATCCCACACTATGGTGTCCCAGCCTCATAACACATTAATAAAGTTTCTTAAAGGTTTTGGCAGGGGGCCAGCACAGTCCATTAACTCCTTGTAAGTTGTAAAAAGAAGTAAAGTCATTTTGGGCTGCCTTGTGGTTATGAATGAAACAGCAGGCAGTCTGTATGGAAACGTCACTTTGGATATGGCATTGGTAATGGATGCTTTGCTGTTCAATCAAAGCAGCATGGGGATAAGTTAATGCACTGAATCACAATCTAAATCCCGATGAACTGCAAAACTAATTTAGTTAAAAGTGGAAGGAAAATACTGAAAGGTTCCAAGTTATGAAGCTCTGAGTATTTTCCTAGTAGGCTATCACATTGTAACAGGGTAAACTTGCCCACTGTGAAACCAAATTTATACAGTAACTTATTATACAATTAGTTTTCAATTATTCTAATGATTCTGTCAGGCTTCTTAGTAAGATCAGTCACATTTTGGGCATTACGATTATCAAACAGCATAATCAAATAAACTACCATTTTGCCTTATTTTACCCTTTTCTCTCTGAATGTACAAAACATTTTAATTTCCTTGTTTTCTTCTTTTACACAAAGGAGCATAAATAACTTAAGCAATTGGTAACTAAGTGGCTGTCTTTAGCTCTGTCAAACAATTTGAATTAAAGTGCTATACTTTCCCCTTAAGCTTTATGCTACCATCTGTTCTCCCTTTTCATAACATTACAAGCACTCGGTTTTGGAGAAGGGATTTAGTGTTCTGCATCATTTTTAGAGGAAAAGGCAAATTTGAATGGTGTTGAATATTCTGAGAGCCAACAAGATTTTCCAAGCAAGGGAAAAAGTAGGCTGTGGGATTACAGCATTTTCCTTAAGGTGTGGCCAGTCTTTCCTCTTCCCTTATCGTTAAACATCAACATGTACTTTTTCATTAAAAACACATTCTGAAAAAACAGCATATTGAAGAGGTTTTTCTAAGGAACAGTAAATGGAAAACAACTTGTGAAACAAAAGTCTGTGCACTCCTTAGCAGAAAAACTGAAATGCCACAGACTGTTCACTGATGCTGTAATAATAGTTTTGGGTATTTTGATGATTATTTCAAATTAAAAACTTGAAAGTTACATGAAATTTCCAGTGTGCAAACCTCCCTGAAGGATTTGGGAGGGACAACCAACTAATTAGCTGGAATGATATATTAATCCTTTACCTCTGAGAGACCAGCTCAAATGTGGCTTAAATCACAAATGCAGAAGTTGTTTGTCTAGCACCTAGTGGGACTTTGCCACACTACAAAACCACAAAATATGTGAAAATTAGTAGTATCTTCAGAGGACGCCAAGTAGTGAAATAGATGGGTTCTTGAGGCCAAGGGGGAAACCCAACAGACCTCACTACAAAAGCTTACAAAAGCTTACAAAATAACTTAGACACAACTATGTCAAATTACTATTGATTTAGCTGCCACTGGGCACTAACCCTTTTATCCATGAGCAGCAATAACATATTTCTGCATCAAAGAAAGCCTAACACTTCCATTTCAATGCATAGGATAGATTTCAAAAGCTTGTTTGGTCACCTGGAAACATATGAAATCCAGTTTAATGGTATGAAATATATCCGCTCAGAATCACACTTTTTGGACCCAAAGTACATCAAGCAACCTGCTTATCTAAAGATTTTCCACTGGCTGGGAATGGAAAATAAGAGAAAACATAGTGATGTAAAATGGCTAATAAATTCTGTGGCTCCAAAAGTTCTTAGAACTTAGCATTTGTTAATGTACTTTGTCTATGAAGTGAATGGCATCTCTCAGTGACTCCAGGGTAAACCAGGGATAGTTCTACAGACTTCATTTGAACTAATGCAGATTTATGTAGACAAATGCAAACTTTGGCCCATTAATTGTATTTCACACACAACTGAATGTCAGCAATCTCTGAGATACACTTTTTAAGCCACACATGACTCACAGACACCACAGTTAATATGCCTAACTAATAAATCCATACTGTTGAATGCACATCTAACTTGTAAGTCATCATATTGGAACCCAATGGAATAATTTAAGCAGGAAGTAATATACTCCACCTGAACTTTCAAAAAAATTAACTTTCATACAGAAAACAACCGGCAAATTGTAATAACATGTCTGTCAACCTTGCCACTGTGAAAAAAGACACCATATATTAGAGAAACTGAATCAGCATTTAAGCTGGGCATGATACATGTATCTAGGTTGAAGTGTTTCCAGTCTTTGGGCTCTTAGGAAAAAACATTCAAATTAGTTTATTTTTCCTACTAGCATCCACCATGAGTGGGAGCAGAAGATTATCTACGAAAGGTGTTTTTGAAAATCCCCCCCAATTAGCTTCTGGAAAAGATTGTGTTCATCGTTCCAAAAATACCATATTCCATTAGAATACCCAGCCCCACAATTTGCAGGCATAGAAAGTTGTAACAGAGGATAGAGAGCTCAAAAAATTAATTACCCTAGGTAGTTTTTCATACTCCAGCTAAGCAATTTGTTTTCCAAAACAGAACACAGAGACTGTGCATCCTGAGTATCCTCTCCTTCCCAATAATATAAAGGAGACATATGAACAGTCATGTCTCCCAGCATGACATAGTTCCAAGTGATCATTCACACCACTCCAAGGGTAAAGATCAGTCCAGCTGGAGATTTTTTGCTATTCGATTTTTCGATTTTTATTTGCCTGGATTTATTTTTCAGTGTTAGGCAAAAAAGAGTAAAGGTGCTTGATCTCTGCTGAAAATAAAGGAGTAGATATTTCTCAATATTTTTTTTTTCTTTTACTTGGGTTTTTTTAAAATCGTTACTATACATTTAGTGATTGCAGTCAGAAGTTTGGAATGCTGGAATAGTTGCAAAAGAGAATGATTAGCAGGTCAAGTGCTTTCGTCTTAAAAGGAATAAAAACAACCAGTCTATGCAAAATAGTAGTAGGAAAAGATCCTGTATTAAACAGTATAAACTTGTTTCCCTAACCAAGGAAAAAATGCATATTTTGTTTCTATAATGCTGTTTGTATTATAGAAAGATGATGTCAGCTCTTGTTTTACTGCCCTTAGATGAGGTGCATGGAAATAAATTCTCAGATGACCTGACAACAGTCTGCACTAGTTAAGTATAATGTCTTTTACAGATGAGACTTCTTGAGGTGCAGCCTGGGCACAAACCACAGAAATGAATACTTTGCTAAAATTTAATCTATTTAGTCACTTCCAGTTTTGTTAGCCATTCCTGGCACGTACATGACAACACTGCATGTTCAAAACATGTCTGATGTCAATCAGGAGCGCACCCAGAGTCTTTGATGTTGGCTGACAGCCTCATGTACCATTTCCCAGCAATGGAAGAGGCCTTCCCCAAGAACAGCTTGTCTACGGACACTCTCTAAAATCACAGGATAGAGCAATGTGCAGTGCTGTTACATGACTGCCATTAGACTGCAGCTTATCAGAGAAGCAAAATAGGACAGAGTTGTACCTTTCCTAGACTGCCAGCACCGCAAACTTGACTTTGTACCATCTCCAGTATAAACCATAGCAAACCAAAATATGTATATGAACACCTGTGCGAAACAGTTCTTCACTGAACAGCTGAATTGATCAACCTCTTCTCTGTCTCTCCTATTCTGTTATGCCTCTTATTGGCTCCAGTGGGTGGTGAAAGAGAAAGAGAGCAGAAACTGGTGGAACCTATTTTCCTCCCCTCCCTCTCTCATTTTGGAGGTACTTGGTGTTCTCTCTCTTGTTTCTGGGACAAGAGAGCACAAAAAATGCAAGCAACATTTTTTTGATCAGTGCAGAAAGAAGACGAAGTGAGACTCATCCACTCTGGTAGTCAGCCAAGAAAACTGGAGTCTCCACAAGGGGAAAAATGTCATGAAACTGAGGTTGCCAATGAAAAGCCAGAGGTTAAACAAAACTGAGGAGGCATGGAGAGCTGTCAGCAGCCAGCACAGAAAAGAATCCTCTCTTCAGTGGTAGAATTATCCTAAGCCCTATTTATGGGTCAACAAGAAATGCAAAATCTTAGCATACTTCCCCAAAACATGGAAGAGTGTATCTCCTGGAGATGTGGGCAATACTCACTGCAAAACAATAACAAGGAAACTTATGCAGAGTAACAAGTAGGTCGTTTCATTTCCAAACAGAAATGCAATTTCTCTTTGCTGAATAAGCTGTGCTTTTGGCTTGAGAACTCTAAACATACATAATTGATATGGGATTAATTTCTCTACAGATACCACTATAGCTGGAGTGGCATCATCTAGTTATTTAAATGGAAAACCTATCACATAATGTTAATCGCTCAACACCATACCCTTAACTGTCCTTGCATAACATATAGCCAGCTATTACAGCACTCCATTGACTTTTCCATTTCACCACGCTTCAGGAATGTCTAATGAGTCACAGTTTGTCTAGATGCCTCTGAGAGTCACGATCTTCCCCACAGCAACTCATTGTATCCAGGTATAAAACAAAATAATAAATACACTCACTCACTGATCTTCCTTTTCTACAATGTGGTGGCATAGTGGGGCAAGAGATGGAAACTTTAAAGGACATTTCCAAATTTATCTCTCTTTTGAGACCAGTAGAATTAAATCTTTACATCTCTTTTTTTGGTAGATCAATAGAATTATTTTTTTTACTACACATGGCTAAACTCAAATGTGCATTTGTTAGACACTAACACAGAGTGAAACAAAAAATTAAGAGAGAGGTACGTTCTTAAAAGAAAAAATATTAGCATGAACTGTGCCCATGCTATTTTTAGTGTTTTTACCCAAGTACAGCAATTTTTAAAAAATAATAGTATTTATGCCTTTTCAAGGGATCACTCGGGGGAACTGGCTTACAAATTTATGAGTGGTGTTTATAATTATTATCAAGCATTTCTGCCTACAAAGCTAAGCTATAAATTATTTTTCCAGCATGAGTGTAATATTTACTATGCATGAAGACAAGGATGTTCCAAATAAATCTATGGGTAATTTTTATTAAGAAGAATTAAAGAGTCATAAGTAATTTGTGGTAACCATGGTATCAGCTAGTGTCTTCCCACCTAGAGATGAAGTTGATGTCTATGTCAAAACATTTAAACCTCATGGAAAAATTAGGTCTCTTACCATAGAATTAACTATCCTTTTCCATTTCTTACAATAAAACTAATTTTCCTTTACAGTTCTTCTGCCTTTCTCTTCTTTGCTTCTCTTGGAAAAAGTTTTCCATTGCTTAAAAGTCTCCTTCATGCCATGTCTCCCTCACCTCATGTTTTTCCTTTCTTTTCTAAATCCCCATACATTGTCTCTTTCAGAATCCCGTATTTTTGTTTAGGGTTTTCACTCTTACTACTCATCCAACTTGAATGCTGGATTTGATTGCAGAACTGCTCCCTTCTAGTAAAAAAAAAAATTCAGGGGGGGAAAAAGCCCCCAAGCTATGTAATACAACTGTATAGCTATATAGAATTAAACATGTACACAAGATAGATAAGAAATGCATGTCAAAAGTTATCATTAAATGAGGGTCAAAAAGAAAAACAAACTTAATAAATTCCTTCATGCAGTCTTCCACTAGGGAACACTGCAGAATGCACTGCACATAAAACTGCCTACCCCACTAGGTCACACCTCCAAATCTTAACTCATGATCATATTTCAAAGAGCGATCAGCACTATGTAACTGTGATGATGACTCAAAACTTCCACATTACAAAACTATGAAATATTAGACCTAGGTAGAAAACTTCCTTTCTCTCCGTGACAAAATTTGTCCTAAAGCAAAAGTGCTGATGCCCTTCAATTTTTTTTTTTCTTTTTTTTTTTTTTTTTTTTTTTTTTTAATTTCTGTCACAGCTGCCAAAGCTGCAGTGTTTGCAGGCATTATTTCTACTAGAGCTTGAGGTCATTTAGCAGTCACTGGAAAATTATCCAGTCTGCCTCCTTGGGCCTCAAAGCTGCCATAAGAAAAGATGCAAAAACATACTGCTCTTAGATTGGTCTAGACAACTTTACACACACCAGCTGGCAGCGTCTTGTCATTATTCATAAACATGGTGTAAGAAATAACTGCTTCCCAGATTTTGATGAATCCCAAATATAAGTGCCCACACTTAGCAGGCTTATGTAACAGTTGGGAATTTAACCCTCCTGGAAAATCAGCAAGCCTCTTAACTGGTGACCAAGCAATTTGACTGTGTGATTTCTGGGCAAGTTGTAGGCTAATTGGACTTGAGGTGACTTATTACACTGAAATGATATTTGCACTTACTACTGGTTACAGTAATTAAGCTCAAAGAGCCTGAAGAAAAGTTGTTAGTACAATGTAGTTGGTTTTATTTGATATTTCTCTCTGTAAAGTGCTTCATAACTCTAGGAGATATACCACACACACCTGAAAGAACTAACTTCATGTGCACTCTTATTCACAAAGACTCTTGTAGAGTTAGCAAATCATGCTACTTGAGAGAATAAAATTAGGGAGCTTCAGAGCATATTCCCATTGCAACTGGAAGTTGATCCTGCAATGGCAAGTGTATTTTACATCTGAACTGAATTTTAGTTTAGGAACATTTCCCCTCCTATTGTTTTCTCTCAATAGAAAAGGGAAAGCTCCAAAAGTAATTCTGAATTCTACTTATTTTGGTTAACAAGATTACTTTTCTTCTTTTCCCCTCAAGCACATCCATGTTTTGGAAAGCATTCCATCTAAATCTTTCAAAGAGGCAAAAAAGTGCTTGTGGTTTGGCTCACACTATAATTTTTCGTGGATGGCATCTGGAAGAACTAATTCATTTAGAATCTTTCATCATTACTATAATTAATATTATACAATTCCAGGTTTCTCAGAATTTTTTTTTTTTTTGCTATAGTTCAATCCTATTTGATACAATGTGGAAAAAAAATCATGTTTAATAGATTTTTCAACTGCTTTTGGGGGAGGCAGGGGAGGAATTTGGCACATCTAATTTTCAGTATGCTACTTCAACAACAGAATGTTATCTGTCTGCTAATTTTCATTTTGAAATGCAGAAGTTTTATACGCTACAAGCCGTCTCTGGCATTAAAAAGTTTTTAAAAATTACCAGAAAATTGTTTGGTTGTGTGCTTCCATTGTAAGTCATGTATGTAAATCCTGCAAAGCAGCTGTGCAAAGTTCTGTCTTACTCAGAAAACCTGTTTCCTGAATTTTCAGGTGTATTTAGCTTACCCATCTTCTGGTACAAGAGCAGTGCTTTGAAAAGCATTCTTCACTGACCTGGCTACATTCCTGTAGTTTTACTCAATAGTGAGAAATTAATGGTCAGTTTTGAAAATCTCACCTGAACATATTTCCACTCTATTCACCACTTTTTTTCTCCTGGGGACACTACCATGCCAGGACACCAAGACACTTAGCTGACCTTTCTTCCCTTTGTGTACACTATTTTGAGTGTATACAAATTTTTAGTGAATTCCTTTAGTGAAAGGCAAGATAAAGTACTTCCTGGAGATTTATCTTAAGCAGAGACCCCATAAGCAGAATATGGATGTCATAGACTTTATGATATGTGATGGTGCACTACTTTTGAATACAGCTCAGTCCTCATATCATTCGTTAGTGTATGGGATCTTCAACATCTTTCTTCCTCCCTCCTAGCCTCCCTCCCTTCCTCCATCCCTTTTTTGCCTTCTTCTCCATTGTTCCTTTTAAAACTGCAAGCTCATCAATGGGAATAGCAGACCACGACATGCTAGTACCAAACACAGGTGCCAGTGACCCCACAGTAGGCTTTCTACAGGAAAATGCCATTTATAATGTTGATATGACATGGAGGATAACTTTGGTGTACTTTCATTTTGAATGAAATTCCAACTGGAACACGGCACATTGAAATTTTTTTCAGGCTTCCTTGTTAACTCAGGAAAGCTTTGAAAACAAGAAAAAACATCTAATTTGCTAGTTCTTCACCATTTGGCTTCATGGAACCTGATGGGAAGAGAATATGGTTTTCACATAGGAGGCAAGACTGAAAGACACATCAAGTTTCTGCCTGGCACAAAATAATGTCACACTTGCCAACAACCATTCCCAGGGCCAATGTCAACCTCCATACTCCAGTTACAGTTCAGGACAAAACTTTTTAGAGAAAATGAGATCTGACCACAGGCTTTTGCTTGTCCAGAAAACAGTGTTTATCATGGCTGAGGCTGAAAATAGGTGGTGTAGAGCCCCCTGTAATGGCTAACCACATACAAGCAGCACCAGATTCTGGTCAATTCTTGTGACTTAAAAATCCTACCTTATGTGAACACAGTATAGAAGGAAGATCAGCCCATCTGCAAAAAACTCAGTGTTCACGAAGCCTTTGGCAGAAGGTCTGTTATACAAATTATTTTGGTTGCATGTGAAAGAAAAGCCCTAAGTGAAAATTATTTATTCTTTATCTAGTGCGCAATGAAAATATTAACTCCCTTAACTGTAGGTTCTCTTTTTGAAGGTGTACATCCTACTTTCATTGTCTTATTTTTACTAATGAGAGGTTTATAGCTGATTTTAACTTGAGAATGATTGCTGGCAGTGAAATGCAGTAATTATGTGCCTCATGACAAGAGACAAAGGTGCATACCAGGGAACTTGCATAAATGTGAACTTAATCTTCCTCATATGAAAAGGAATACTTTACAAACTGGCAGATTTTCAACTCTGAGTAATATGACCTGTTTCTTTTTCTGCATAGTACAAGAATGGGTTAACAAAAGCAGGAATTAAAATATCTCTATTTTCTCCTCTCTCTTATTCACAAATTATAGTATTACAGGACTTCAAGAATTTGAAATACCATGATTTGAGAAGTTATGTGAAGCAAAAGAAGTGTCCTCTGATAATAACAAAACAGTCAAATTTGAAAATGAGTTCACAATCAGTTCATACTGAAGGTCTTTGAGTCCATCCTATTAATCATACTAATTTAAATTAGAAGGAAAACAGAAATCCTAGGTAAAAAGGCCAAAAGGCATTATGGACATGAAAGCTAAAATAACATTGCATTCTGCTTTTGAAAAAAAGGAGGAGGAAGAGAGAGAAAAGGAGAACCAGCAAGCAGTGGGCAAGTCAATAGTGTTTGTACTGATCCTGTGTGACTGCATTTTCTCATGTAAGAAGTACTTCTGAACTACAGTGGGACTGTGATAAACCATCTGTTTAGAGATTAGGAATGCATCAACACTGAATGTTCAGTTCAACACAAACTGGTCATTTGTTTAACTCTGCATTTGCCACTGTCCTCCAAAGCCACTCAATATGTATCACCTTTTTAATTCTGTGGATAAAGAGAAAATGTATTTTCTGCATGATTTTGCAATAACAGTGATGTAGCTAGAAATTTTAATGTAAATTACAATCAATCTGAAAATTTTATATCCAGTAACTAGACTACAGCTGTGGAATTGAAAGGCCAGTAGATGACTTTTGATAGAGTTTTGGAGCATTCAAATAGTAAAAGCACAGGACACATCATAAAATAGAGTACAAAAAAACTGAGTTTAAAAAAAAAATAAAAAATTGAATATTTAGTCTAAATTTCAGGAGAATCTTCATATTCATGAGACATTTAGCACTGTTCATGTTTTCCCAAAGGATTGACATAACATGCTCTTTGCCAAACTACACTATGTTTGTGGAAATAGGTGTGTTTGAGATGCATGTTTCAGTGAGACATCTGATGAGAAGAGAGTTAGGTGTGGAAGGTGTTGGTGTCATTTTCTCATTAGTATTGCAATCCCACGGATTAGACTGTGTACATAATGCATCTTCTACATATCTAAAATTTACTATATAAAAAGCATAATATTCTTCAATAAAACACATGTGCTACTTAGCAACACACATACATCACTACATCAATGAAAAGAAGCACATTTTAGCCTAAAGGTTTAAAATGCAGTGCAAAAAAAGGGTAAGTCATACAGATTTTACTGTTTATGTCTTACTAAGATGCATCTTGCCTTTCTTTTTTGAGCTTTCTCAGCTTGCCCTTTTCCATTTAAACTGCATCTGTGAGTAGTGCAGTGCAGCTCTGAAAGTAGGAGAACAGCACAATTACAAAGTTTCCTGCAGCCACGTGAAGGCTTGTATTCAGCAAAGTAAACTGCTCGCTCACTAAAGACAAAGTATGCAAACTCCTGCTAAAAGGCAAAAGAAAACCACTAATTGCCTGCTCTTAGAAAGCAACTTCCCCTATGGGCAGGTTATTCTCTAACTGTCAATTAATGTGTTTCTTGCACATTCCACCAGCTGCTATCGGACACGGAGTGCTGCACCAAGAGCCAAGTACATGATCCTGGACCACTGAATCCCATCTGATATGATAAAAGTCCTGTGGTCATAGCACACTTCTATTGTAGTATTTTATACACTTCCACACAGAATTTGTGAGCTCTCTTTAAGGGGTCCTCTGATAACAAGCCATTTCTGCCTGCCCAGGGCAATAAAGTAGGCATTTGGGTTCCATGAGCTCTGAGAATGTACTTCAGGATGCCTACAGAGAGAATACCTTCCTGAAATGGTTCATGATCTGCCAGCAGTCTGCCTCCTTCCCCAAAGGAGCCAAGGAAAGCGGGAGTTAGTGAAAGCAGCTAAAGAACGCAGCATCCTGTACCCAGAAAATTGTTTTATCTGTTTCAGGTACACTGTATGCTTGCTTATTAATTGACTCCCACAAACTCAATGTTCACATGGGGAAAGTATTTTTCATTTTATCAGAAATGCAAGGGAAGAAGAAAACCCTCAACTATTATGTTTTACAAAAATATTCTTCTTTTGGAAATAAAAGTTCTAAAGATGTATGTCAGCACTACTCCTTTGTAGGAGTGGATGTATCAAAAACAAGACTATAAACAAGGAGTTAATCAGTTCAGGCCCAAAACCTCCTGCCCACAAGTGAGTATAATAAAATCTGAGAAATAAAGCTGACAGTAGCTCTATCTCATAAATTCACCAGGCCTGTCACAAGACAGATGACTAGCAATGATTACCAAATGCACCAGTGTTTTTGTTTGTGTCTTAACCTTATGGAATGATGCTGACACTGAGCAGAGTGTTTATCTAGCAAGACAGGATAGTCACAAGTTCCTAGAACTACTACCTCTTCCTTGTTCTCACTACTTGCTACACCCTCTCCTGGCATCAAGCCCTGAAACAGTCCATAAACTCCTTAGGGCAGATATTATGTCTATGTTGGTTTTGCACAGTGCCCAGTGTGATTATATTTTGATCCCAACTGTCATTTCTAGAGATTTTTCAAATATAGAGGAAGTAGGGTGACTAAGGACAAGCTTTGAGAAACTGCATTGTTTTTATCAAATGTTATCAAGATTTTGTTCACATTTTTCTTGGCCCAAGACTTTCACTTCATTTAATAGAAAACTGTGATATAAAGTATGAATAAAAATATTTTGAAATCCTTATTAAATATTCAAGAGAAATCACAGGTGCACTGTCCACGTGCTTTTGCTGCCCTCACACCTTTGCAGATATTTTCTATCCATACAGCTCCTTCAGCAGAGATGGAAATATCACATTCCTAATTCTTCTACTGGTGTAAGTGTTCCTTGACGTGGGAAAAACAAACAAGAAAACTCTAACCTTTTTAATAACTTAAAATTTTCTTACAAGCAATGAAAGGTCCTTGACCATGTGGCAAAGCCTAGTGCTTTCCAGCTGACAGTACTATATTTACCTTATCTTCTAAATTATCCAAGCAATCAAAATAATAGTCAGCAAGTTTCATTTTCTGTATACGTCTGATTATTCAATCTCAGTCACCCAGAATTCACTTTCTGAGGAATGTATCAGCTAGATGAAGGCAGAGAGACGTTAAGCTTGGCTTGGGCTAGCGTGTCTGTTGTCCTTTGTGATTAACAGTGAACTGGCTGACTCCTAGGCATCCCAGGAATAATTGCCCAACTTTAAAGCCAGTCTCCCAGTCACACAGTACAGTAAAAAATTCATATCTCTTGCTGGTTTGATTTCAGGTTGCATGTCTGCAGACTAACATGATGGTTGTGCCTTACTGCAAAGAATGCACTCCCAACTGCAACAGAAACATTTTTTTCTTAGCATTCACATTCATAAACACTAATATAAAAATTATGAATGCAAAGGAAGTATCAACAGAACTAGTAATTACAATGGCCATGGCACTTCAAAGAAAATCCACAGATGAAGTATGGGAATTAAGAAGATGTTATAGTGCAACATTAGACAGTTCCAGGTTTTCACCTTGCATGGCAAGTCATAAGATTTAAGCATGAACACCTAAGTGTATCAAGCATTGGATGGAATTCAAAAATCAGATCTGCAGAGGAACAAGTAGATGATTTGCTGGTGGAAAGAGGCAGTTGTTTGATTTGCTGCTGAGGACAATCAAGGAGTATCCCCAGGACAGAATGCCATTTCAGGACTGCATCTCAAGAACAGAGGGACTTTGATGTATGGGACCCTATTAAGTTTTACAGACACTGGGTTGAACTCCTGAAAGTCCCTTCTTTTGGATGAGATCTAAAATGTATCAAAACCAGTAGGTTCTTGAGGAACTGGGTTTGTTAAACTTCATATCATGGTCTGCTTCCATACATTTTGCGTAGTTTTTTATTTTCCAGCCAATACATGTAACACACCATGAGATACTGAAAAAAGTCACCTCCCATTCTCCTGCACAGTGACCAAGAACACCGATGGCTAAAAGCTACTTTTGAGTTATTTACGAACTATCTGCTGACACCATCACAAATTTTGCCACAAACCAAAAAATGCTGTGAATTAATTGAATTTGGCTGGTGGGAAAAATGGACAGCTGTATGGTACAGCTTCTTTTCTGTCATACATAGAAGACAGTTTCACCCAACATTAGCTGGTCATACAAGCTAAAAACACTACCCAAGGACTCAAAGGTATACTAAGTTAGTTTACCAATGACACTGAATTGGAGGAACTGTTGACTCGCCTGAGGGTAGAAGGGCCCTGCAGAGAGACCTTGACAAATTAGAGGGCTGTGCAATCACCAGCTCTATGAAGCTTAAAGACAAGTGTTGGTTTCTGCACCTGGGACAGGGCAACCATGGTTGTGTATACAGACTGGGGAAGGAGAGGCTGGACAGCAGCACTGCAGGAAGGGACCTGGGGTTACTGATTGACAGCAGACTGAACACCAGCCAGGATATGTCCAGGTGGCCAAGAAGACCAATGGCATCCTGACTTGTATCAGCAACAGTGTGGTCAGCAGGACCAGGGAAGTCATTCTTCCCATTAGGCACAGGTGAAGTCACACCTTGAGTGCTGTATGCAGTGCTGGGCCTCATAATTTAGAAAGGCTGTTGAAATGTTGGGAGCATGTCCAGAGAAGGGTGACAATGGTGGTGAAGGGTCTGGAGCATAAATCCTATGAGGAGTTCCAGAAGCTGGGGGTGTTTAGCATGAAGAAAAGGAGGCCCAGGGATGACCTCATCACGCTCTGCAACTGCCTGAAAGGAGGTTGTAGCAAGGTGGAGGTTGGTCTCTTCTCCCAAGCAACCAGCAATAGGACAAGAGGACACAGCCTTAAGCTGCACCAGGAGAGATCTAGGCTGGATATTAGGAAAAAATTCTTCTCAGAAAGAGTGATTGGGCATTGGAATAGGCTGCCTAGAGAGGTGGTAGAGTCACTGTCCCTGGAGGTGTTTAAGGAAAGGCTGGATATGACACTAGTGTGATTGTCTAGCTGACAAGTTGGTGTTCAGTCATAGGCTGGATTTGATGATCTCAAAGGTCTTTTCCAACCTAATTGATTCTGGGATTCTTTTGGTCAATAGAAAGTTGAATATCAGTCAGCAGTGCCCTGGCAGCCAGAAGGGCCAAGCATGTCCCAGGGTGCATCCGGAACTGCATCCCCAGCTGGGCAAGGGAGGGGATTGTCCCGCCCTGCTCTGCGCTGGGGCAGCCTCACCTCGAGTGCTGGGGGCATTTTTGGGTGATACAATATCATACAGATATAAAGCTATTAGAGAGCACTTAAAGAAAAACCACAAAGACAGTGAAGGATCTAGAGGGGAAGCCATGTGAGGTCACTCAATTTATCACCCTGGAGAAGAGGATACAGGACAGACCTCATTGCAGTTGACAGCTTCCTTGTCAGGGGAAGTGGAGGGGCAGGCACGCACTTGTGGGTGGTGACAAGACCAAAGGAAAAAGCATGAAGATGCATGAAGAGAGGTTTAGGTTGGATATTAGGAAAAGCTTCTCATCCAGAGGGTGTTTGGGCACTGGAACAGGTTCCCTAGGGAAGTGGTCACAGCACCAACCTGACAGAGTCCAAGAAGCATTTGAACAATGTTGTCAGGACAATGTTGTGTGACTCTTGGAGTTGTCCTGTGCAAGGAAAGAACTCAAAGATTGCTATGGGACCCTTCCAACTCAGGATATTCCAGGATGATTCTGTGATTCTGAATTTGCATCTAATGTTTCTGCTGTTGTCTCTGTGATCTGTGAGAGAAGTCCTTTCAAAATTCATTTTGAAGGCCACGTTGGTAACCTTTAGTGATTGAGACAGTAGTTAGAAATGATCATTTGCTCTCTGCAAGGCACTTGCCTTTCTCATTAACATAAAACCACAAGAAACACAAAATGCACAAGCCTAGAGGGATTACAGAGGGAGCATGGTATAAAATAATCAGTGATCTGTAAATCACAGAAAAAGTGTTCTTCTTGAGAACACAATTCATGTTATTTTGTTATTTTTTCATATGCTGGAGAGCCCATACAATGCTTATTTCTCTGTTCCTGCTAAACCTCACAAAAATTTTTGAACTCTGTTTAGTGAATGAGGATGTATTTTCATACAGTGTCATTGTTTTACTACTTCCCATGTTTATTTGGACAGATTCATAGCACTGGGTAGGAAATGTATTGGTTGGCAACTTCAGTTTTGGAAGAGAAAGTAAACACATGGTGATTAGCAAACAGTGAACTCTACTGTGTTTAATTTTGGCTTAACAAAAACTAGAAACACATACAGACAAATACGTGAACCAAAGACTCTTTTCTATTTTGTTCCAAGCAGGAGCATTTGTCCGTACATTGCTTCCTAACCCTTTTTTGGAGAATTTCCAAGATGATACTTTTTTGCCTTTTCTTTAAATGTGTTCATGAACACCAACAGCACATGCTCTACTTAAGAAAAAAAATGATAGGTCACCAATAAAAAATTTGCCTCTGAGATATAATTGAAATCCCTAAACCAACAAATTAAACACAGTTAAAGAAAAAAGAAAAAGAATTTTAAAAATTATGTCTAGTGTTGTTAAATGAAAGGTAACAAGAGTCATTTATAAAAGAGCCCAGAAAAAAATATTGGAAAGAGTCGCAATGAATTTCAAGGCTAAAGAGAAATACATAACAACATACATAAGGCTTCAATTGTCATTCTTTTTCTTTTAGTTCTTCCTCTGTTGCTTTTATTCCTTTATTGAGTTAGCTACCCTGAAAGTTGGGGGGGTTTAAGGCATTTACTCTTACTACATTCAAATGTGCTGTCTTTGCTGAGATATGACAGACACCTTTAAGTGGAGTTAAGTGCTCAGAGCAGAAAAATAGGAACATGAAGCCATACAGCCTATTTTCAGAGCAGCCTCTGAATGGGTAGCATCACTTCAGGCAAGAAAATACTTTTTGTCTGTGCTTAGTCTCATCTTGCTGTTACAATGTTTCTCAGACTCAACGATGAGTTGTTATTTTAGTGTTACAGGTTATTTTAGTGTTACTTTAGTGTACAGGTGTTATTTTACTTCCACGTGTAAAACAGCCTCAGAAACAGTGCAAGTAGACAGTTCTCTTAGAATTCATTATCTCATCTCCCTTGCCACACTCTTCTAACTACTTGGCAAGTATTTTTCCTGAAGTCAATAACCTCAGAGCCACAGGTGGCTGTGAGGTATATAGCAACACACAGCAAAGCCTTTTACATGCTTGCCACATACGATGTGCAAAGTAATCACAGAGCAACTTTCCATACTCCATAAAGATGAAAAGCATTTCCTTCCACCAAGCCCTGCAGCCGAGGGCCGCATCCGCCAGAGCCATTCAGTTGATTTCAAACAAAAGTAGGAAATGGCTGTATCCTAATGCTTCATTGTGGTCCCATGAGTCAGTGCTTTGGAACTCAGTACCTATTCTTCGCTCTTTTACCAGAAGAAGGAAGAGGAAAAAAAGCCAACCAAAANGATAACAAAAAGAAGAAGAAAAAAAAAAAACAAAAAAAAAAAAAAAAAAAAAAAAAAAAAGCAAAGCCCACCCAGAAAAGCACCAGATAAACAGAAACGGCAAGGCTGCTCAGATAAATGGTTTGCTCAAGAGAGATCTCCTGGTCCTTAACTTTTCTTTTCAATTCTCCAGCTCAGCAATAACATTTGCTCACCAGCAAGAAATTACTCGTGGTGGATAGTTTTTCTACTGCTATGATGGCCCAGCACTGAACTGACCTGTCAAAGCCATGTTGTGAGGGAGAAAGAAAGAAAGAGGGTGCACAGGCTGAGAAGGTGACTCAGTAACTCTTCTGAGTAGAAAACCACTCTTGCAAACACAAACATAGGAAGATTATTCACAATAGCAACTCAGGTAGCCAAGCCACAAGAAGCACATTTTCACTTACTGGTTAGCATATATTTTTCAGGGTTAACAGATACCTTTTACAGAAAGCATAAGCATGAAGAAACAATGGAAGTGTTGCCAAAACCACATCACACAGCAATGACCCTGCTATTCTTACTAGCCTACAAAACTATTTATGATGTGGATGACCAGATTAACGTTACAAGAGCTGTGGTACAAGATGCTGATATGGTATGCTGCTGGGCAAACATCACAGCATTTAAAGAACTCCTACCAAAAAAAAAAAAAAAAAGTATTGAAAAGTTTGCTATTGTTTTATACCACAAGAAATCATGTTATCCACCACAGACATGCAGCTGCCTCTAAGGTGAACAGTGACAAAGACTTAACACGGAAATTAAAAATACTCAGTATTTCAGAAGCTTGGTATCTCAGAAATGCCTCAAGCTGAGTATGACAAACCTCTCCAGTTACAAACATTCACAGTTAACATAATCTTATCTTCTCAAAGGTACCTGTGGTGACTACAAGATCCTGCACAACCATATGTACCACCATCAGATAGAGAACAGTGACCTCATTCAGGCGGGTGGAACTTTACAGTTCAAATGCAGACCCCAGTTACAAGATCTGTTAGAGAACAGCATTAAAAACCAAAAAAGGAAAAGACTAAGAGAGGAAAATAATAGTTGGGCTAAAATGCATTATACCCTTTTTAACATTATTGAAAGGTGTTACTGTAGATTTTACAACTTGAGAACTTAGAGCATAGACTCAATGGTGTTTTAAACTACCATTTCCAAATGTAAAAATAATGTAATTTCTCTTCTGTTGAAGAGATAAAATTTCAGTCTATAAATGCATGAATAGTTTGTGGATTGAAATAGTATATTTTTTGAGATTTCAGTAATATTCACTAAATTTTAGAGGGTTTGCATTTCATTAAATACTCAGGTTCTCCCTATACAAAGCAGAAGACTAAACACTTGTTTTTCTTATAAATTCTTGATCTAACTATTGTTAAGGTACATCATTACATATCCTATGACTTATAATTGTCTTCTTGCTCATTTAAAAGATACAAGTAATGTCTGCTTTGTTAGTCTGTTTTCAGTTAACATCTAACAGTAAAATTCTATCCATGTCTTTAGCATATTTTAGGAACTCAAGCTGACCAAACTAACAAAACTGTATGGAGTGTATAACATCATATAACAAGGAATAATCTGCATTCCCCCATACTTTGCCAACATATCAATAATCAGAACTGTAAACAGAACCTCTGTTTACAGAGGTACAAACACCATGGAGAGCACAGTTTATAAAACAAAAAGGGAGATGTACTCTGCGCAACAGCAAAGTTAAAAGCAAAATGCAGTAACAGCACTCTCTTGTTAGAAACGCTTGGCAGCATGTCTAAAGCATCATGGTCAAAGTCATGATGCAGTATGTGCTGTGTTCCAGTCAGAAGCATTCCCAAACTCCAAACCTCTCTAGCCATCATCATCACCTCATTTGGCAGTGGCTCCAAAAACTCAGTTCATCTAGTCTAAATTTACTCCACATGAAATATACACAAACTTACTAGATCCGTGTTAATGTTCATGGAAAAAAAACAAACAAACAAACAAAAAAAAAAACAAACAAAAACCAAAAAAAAAACCAACCAAAAAAAAAAAAAAAACAAAAAAAAAAAACCAAAAAAAAAAAAAAAAAAAAAAAAAAAAAACAAAAGGAACATTGGCAAACAGCAATACAGCATATATCTGAGTAACTACAAAGACAGTTGCGCTGTATCATGAAAGTCCGCTTCTACATCATGTCCACATCCTGTTTTCATTTTAAATTTTCAGTGACACTTCTCTTTATTTGTCTTCCTTTCCAAGTTCTTCCAGTTTCTCAGCCCCATGCTTTTTTTTCCATGCTGCTGCTGCTGCTGCACTGGACACAGAACCAATGTGTTCAGAACAGATAACAAGCAGTGTTTTGAGTGGATAAAAAGGCAAAAGGACACAAAAAAAGAACTGACATCTCTTTGATTAGGAGCTGAGCTACAAAAACTATGAAGGCTGTATTCTGCTTTTCTAAGAGTTATCACCAAAATTATTTTCTCAGATTCTCTAAAAAAGCCCACCAAAGGAAATTAATGCATTCAGCCACACTGAATTCACATTACTGCCTGCTGTATTTCTTAAAATGAAATGCATAAACTGAAAGGGGTCTTTTAAAAGCAGCTTTGGGGATTGAGAGATTTGCTTTTCAGCATACTTTGTCATTAGTGTGTCACTACTCAGGAGAGTGAGGACAACAAACAATCTCAGACTGGTGCATATCAGAGACTGTGTAGAAGACAGAAGTCAATCTATCTGAAAGCAGAAGTGTTAAGGTAAACAAAAATATTTCTTTTTATGTTTCTGTTTTTCAAACTTCCTTGAAGACTACAAAGAGGCAAATTGTTTTATTATCTATTAAGAACCCTTTCAGAATACTGAGTAGATGGTTCCTCTTCAGTTCTTTCCCATGAGTTTTTTAGACAGGAAAAACAAGAATGGAGGACTATATTCCCAAAACCTGTGACTTAATGACTTCAAGCAGGAAATTGCAGTACAAGCTCCGGGCCACAATCTAGGACAAAACATGATGTAACTCTGCAAAAGAAAAGAAAGCAGAGGAAGCACCATTTTGTCTTCTTACTTTAGTGAAGGATTGAGACATAAACCTTACTTAGAAGTTACAGAATAAATCCCACACTTCTTCAAAAAGAAGGAAAAAAATGTTTTAATTAGCATGTGTAAGTACCTTCATAGAGAGAAAGTAACAGGTCATAAAGAGCTTGTCAATTTTACGTGAATGACATAGCAAAAACTATACAGTGAAGCAAAACAACCTCAATTTAGCATCAGCAAGAATGACAAAGCATTGGAATAAACTACCACATTTTAAGACATGTTTCTTTGTCTCAAATGACTCATTTATTTCATGTATCTAAGCTTTGGAAACAAAATTTTTATATATGATAAGTGTCTGTTATTTAAAGATGTGGTTTGAGCTGAGGACTCAAGCATTCTTGTAGCCTATATTCTGCCTCTTTCAAGAGATGTGACCCAGACTAAGTAACTTCGCATTTCTACCTTAATTTCTTCATCTGTAAAATGGAGATAACACTACTTATTTACATATCTCAGTGCATAATGTGAATAGCTAATGTTTTAAACTGCCATAAAGTGGAAAAAACACTTTCAACATAGTTTGATTAACAGAACCATACATACCATCTGCAAATTAATAAAAATAAAATTCCTTCACAGATTTCTTGCAAAGATCAATAATAATTATACCAACCAGGGAGTCCAGATTTTAATAGCTTAAGGCTTGTTCTGTCGTATTGATGAATGTCACAGAAATACCAATGTAGCTTTTAAAAAATGACTGAGAGTAGCTGCTCTGAAAACAAAGTGCTGAGGAGTTCAGGACTGAAGTCCTCCCACCTCTGCATAAACTCTGTGGCTGTCATAAGCCTTTCTCCTGTTCTATACATCAGATATGTCTACTCGTAGGAAAAAAAAAAAGACTATGATGAAAGCCAAGTTTAATTTAGAATTTAATAAAAATTGATTAAGCATCACAGGGCACAAACAAAGCTGCTCCATAAATCTCTCAGCTCTTTTTATGCAGGAATGAAAGAAAACACTGTCTGCTGAAGCAGATGACAGATGCTGGCTTAAAGATAAGTATTATTTATACTTCTGTACCAGATTTCTTCTTATGCATATCTTATCATGCATGGATATACAATCAACAAAGCAATTATTCTGTATCAGTCAAAGACCTTACAACATACTTTTACTCCATGGGAATTTATTTTATACAGTTCATTGTTCAATATAAAATAGAGAAAAAAACTTTCAAGAAAATGTTTAAATTATATCTGAAATACTCTTTCCTGATGAAGTGCTGAAACAGAGCAATTGAAAGGTCTATAAACTATCATATTTAGAAATGCACTGAGGCTTTGCAAATCACTGAGGAATATCTCTAATATCTACAAATATCTGAAATCAGGGAATTTTTAATACAATTAGCTATTGTAAATTATTTGTCCTCAGACTAGCCTAACAGACTCTTCCCTTCATGTCAAATGTAGAGTATCTGCACAGCTACAATCCATGGTAGCAGGTTTTAGCATTCATGGATATGAACATATGTATTTGATAAAAATTATTTTTTACAAGCAAAATTAAATATAACCTCCATGTTTCAATGTCTTTTCTTCCCCCTCCCTGCAAGAATACTCATAGTCAGCAGTAGCACACTGAAACACTACATTTTTCTGGCTTAATAGTCTAAAAGAAAAGAGAGAAAAGGATAAAATTAGCTAAACGGCTGAAGAAACCTTCATGCAATGAGCTACTGTAATTTGTGTAAGACCAGATTTTGAGAAATGCAGACATAAACAGCATGCTTCTGCCATAATATACAAGCACCTCAAACATAATCACAAAAAAAAAGGTTTTGAGCGAGTTCAAATGACCATGCCTCAAAATTACACTGGCAAAGAAATTAACTTGTAGGCATTTTCTTTAATTGAATAAAGTCATATCTTGAGAATCAGAAATATATAAATAAAATAGGTTTCATAAATCAGCACTTATGCTGCAATATGCAATCAATTTCTCCTTTTTGAATTATGCAGAAATACACCATAGGACCATATCAATTACAGGATGATAAGTCTTCATGAGTTTCTAGAATACTATCATTCCCCATAAAGATACACCACACAGGAAAGAGTTTATCTGAGTAAGTAAGAAAACCTCTTTTCAAATCTGGCTACTAATATCCATCAAAAGGATCTTGACAACCTGTACTATGATTAAGACTGAAGTAAATTAAAAGCTTTAGTGCATATGTTTATCTTACTTCTATATGAACAGTCTGCTTTTTCATTCACAGTGAATGACACTTACAAAGAATGACTACAATACTTACTGATTTAAACAGTTTTGCATTCTTTCTTTTAATTAAAAATGCTGTCACTAAAAATTTTTTGCCATGCCTGGACCCTTCAAAGTGAAGAGGTGTTCATGACAGAAAAGCAATTAAAGATCACAAGTAAAGAGCCAGAGAAAGAAATACAGGCATCTTTAGAGGAGATTGCTGTTTGCATTCTTCATGTACTTTCACTCATGAACAAGGAAACTGTGTCTCATTGGTATGCTGCATGGAAAAAAAGATATATACTGCCAGGTTAACGCGCTAAGGTATCTGCTAATAGCAATGGGTCCAGTTTATCACTGGTTGTCCGAACATCTCGTCCCATCTCTTAGCCGGTAGTTGACAGAAGTTATTTACAGTGACTGGTCAGTCCACTGACCAGCCATTGTTGGTCAGGCAGATATTTGAGCCAAAGAGACTTAAGAATAAGGTTACTTACAGTTTTAGAAAATAAGAGGCGAAAGGCTTCTGAAAGAAGAACTAAAATACATTCATTTTAAGTGGTCTAAAAGTAGGGAGATTGTTCCCAAATTACCACTCACTAGCTGGACTGTTCAGGGCAATGTCTTATAAAACGGTGTAATCCAAGTATTATATTCATAGCAGAAGATAGGAAAGTGAAATATGTACAGATGGGATTCTCTGAAGTATTTAAATGGAAACTTTACAAAGGTATCCTCAGAATGTCATTTTTTCTTTTAATTTCTCTGCCTGCCATTTTCTTAATAGATAGGAAAATGATTTTCAGATGCAGCCAATCTGAAAAAACAGCTAAGTTGCATCATAAGTAATGCAAAGGTGCCAGCTTACACTACATACCGATTTGGCTTTGTGTCTACACATGTAACAGAAGAAATACAAAGACACAGAATAACAAGCTTTCATGTTTCTCATAATTGTCAGTGAGGGAAGTGTCATAAAAATTTCCACTGACTTCAGAAGAATTTGGATTAACTCTTCTGAATCATGATAGTAACACAGGAAACTCCCGTTTACAGAAATTTATCTTAAAATGTCAGTGGCTTGTTTTATATTATTATTGACTCCAAGACAAATGTGTCTTGGAAAAAATATCACTATCAAGCAAAATACTATACAAATACCTGCTGAAAAAATATCTATTCTAAAGACTTTATTTTAGCACTTCCTTTCTCTTTTTGTGGGATAGTACTATATCTGTACTTCCATCAACTCACCTGATAAATGGGTTTCTTGTTAATATAATCTTACTTGTTTATAGTTTGACTTATTCTTTACACTTCTGCTAGCCAACAGTCAGTCTTCTGTTTATGACAACCAGGTTTTCAAAACTATTTACAGATATAACTCTCCCTCTACCCTGAATATCCCACTTTTTCTTTCATAGAGGATACATCAAAAGTTTTATTGAAAGAAATATATGTGAGTATGTCTATCATAATAAATACAAAAAGTTCTAGGCCTTTCAAAGAGATGTCTTTTCTTTTGTCTATCTTTCCTCCAGGGACTTCTGCAGTGTAGGAACTTAGCAATGCTAAGGAACTAGCAGAATGTCATATTTCACTAAAAATAAAACAAACCTGAAAAACTTCAAAGAAAAAATGAATCTAACAACATTTCTTTGAAAATTGGCAGGAGAGAAATTGGGGAAGGAAAAAAATCAAAAAAAATCAAAGAAAGAAAGAAAAGAAAGAGAAAAGAAAGAAAGAAAGAGAAAAGAAAGAGAAGAAAAAGAGAAGAAAAGAGAAGAAAAAGAAAGAGAAGAAAAAGAAAGAGAAGAAAAGAAAGAGGAGAGAGAGGAGAGAGAGGAGAGAGAGGAG
>VZRN01003459.1:545026-563151 GCA_013397935.1 Dasyornis broadbenti | reverse complement strand
AGAGAGAAAGAGAGAAAGAGAGAAAGAGAGAAAGAGAGAAAGAGAGAAAGAGAGAAAGAGAGAAAGAGAGAAAGAGAGAAAGAGAGAAAGAGAGAAAGAGAGAAAGAGAGAAAGAGAGAAAGAGAGAAAGAGAGAAAGAGAGAAAGAAAGAAAGAAAGAAAGAAAGAAAGAAAGAAAGAAAGAAAGAAAGAAAGAAAGAAAGAAAGAAAGAAAGAAAGAAAGAAAGAAAGAAAGAAAGAAAGAAAGAAAGAAAGAAAGAAAGAAAGAAAGAAAAGAAAGAAAAGAAAGAAAAGAAAGAAAAGAAAGAAAAAAGAGAGGAAAAGAAACTCCTGCTCCTTGAAACTAAAATATGCAACAAGTGAGAAAAAGAAGTGGCATCCCTACTCAACAAAGTCCCCTCTGGCACCCATTCTTCAAAGCGATGCACTCTCAGAGCTGAGCTGCTAAACAGTTAATCTTCAATAACTCCACTAAAGAGCACTAGTGGCAGGCTGCCCGTCATTCTCTTAGACAGAGCTTGTCAGAGAAAGTAGGGCAGCTTGTCCAGCCCAGCAGTCAACTGATTACTAGCAAGCTCAATGGGGCTGCCGGCCAACCCCTGAGACTGCTGCCAGCCCCTTGGGTATTCAAAGGCCAGGATCCAGTGTGGCTCACTTTGCCAGAATCACATGATGTCAGTGCTGTTTTCTCCTAGACCAGAATAACCAGTCATTCAGGTTGCTGCAAATGGTATGCAAACAAATGTCATCAGCTCAGCAAGGCTTGCGCCTGCATTAACTTCCAGGGGTTGCAGGCACAGGTGGGATCCTCACCTCCACAGAGTGTTTCTGAGATCCAGAGGGGCACAGAGTGGTGCCCATTCGGGCCTCCTGCTTCAACTACATAAACAAACTGATACAGTAATTGCACTGACCCAACCCCACTCCAGAAACTATGTTTCTAAATACTTTTTTAAAAAGACATGACACCCGGAGGGTCTGGTAGAGCTGAACAGAAACCAGGTAGGTATTTACAGCTAGATGTATGGAATGGAAATGAAACTCCTGAAATGTCTTAGAAAAAAATTCGTATTCATTTAACATCTAAGGAAATTCAAAATTGAAAAAAAATATGGAACGATTTCTAAGCAGTGTGTTTTTCATAAAAGATTTCTCTCCCTGCAAATTTCACCCTAATACACAGACTTGCCCACTTTTATCTGATATGCTTAACAGCACAGATCATACTGTAGATGTGCAAATCATTTGCAAAGTAAAATGCAGTGATGGTAGAAAAAAAATAGCTAGATTTCTTTTCCACTTCAAAAGTTTGCAGGTTTGTCAAGCTGACAAGGCAGCTGCACTGGTGCAATTAAGGTTCTGAACTCTTGAGTCCTGTTAAATGAAGAAAAAACAGGCAACCCTTTCCCTGCAGGTTTTGGGGTTTTGGGGTTCCTTTTGCAGGCTCTGTTGCCTGTATCAGTGTACGAAGGCCAGAGAAATAGCCAAAGGTATCAAGAAGTGCTGCACCTGGGTCAACACAGGCTGGGGGATGAACAGATTGAGAGTAGCCCTGCCCAGAAGGACTTGGAGGTGCTGGTGGGTGAGAGGCTGCACATGACCCAGCCATGAGCACTCCCAGCCCAGAAAGTCAAGCGTGTCCTGGGCTACATCCAAAGCAGCGTGGCCAACAGGGTAAGGGAGGGGATTCTGCCCCTCTGCTCTGCTCTGGTGACACCCCACCTGGAACCCTGCATCCGACTCTGGAGTCTTCAGCACAGGAGGGATATGAACCTGTTGGAGCAAGTCCAGAGGAGGCCACCAAGTTGATAAGAGGGATGGAACTGCTCTTGTATGGGGAAAGGCTGAGAGAACTTTGAGTGTTCAGACTGGAAAAGAGCCACTTTGCAGTCACCTAATGGTGGCTGCCAAGTACCTGAAGCAAACTTACAGTAAAGACAGAGCAAGACTTATTTACAAGAAAATGTAAATAAGGGGAAAGGTGTAATGGGCTCAAAGTCAAAGATGCTGTGTTTAAATTAGGTAGTAGAAAGGAATTATTTACTGTGAGGATGCTGAGACACTGATTGCCCAAGGAGTCTGTATATTTCCCATCCCCGGATGTGTTTGAGGCCAGGTTGGATGGGGCTTTGAGCAACCTGGTCTAGTCAAAAGTATCTCTGGTCATGGCAGGGGTTTGGAATGAAATGATCTTCAAGATCCCCTTCCAAACGAAATTATTCTATGATTCTATTTTTTATGTCAGTCCTCTGGACCTCACGGAGAATAACCAATAAGAAGAATGGAAACTGTGAGGAAGAAAGAGATGCTGAAGAGTATCTCTGGCATCCTTACAACAGAAAAAAAGAGATGGAGGTAACACAGTAATTTTCATAAAGCCAAATTCTACTGTTTTTTAGCTACTTTTAGGTAGCATCTCTGTGTCAAAACCAAAAGAAGCAGTGATGCAAGATACAAACCAACATGAGTATTGTAGAAAAATTGGCTTTAAATACTGAGCTAGAGCCTCAGGCCCAACACAGCTGCCCAGAATACTTGAGGAAGCCAGGAATTCTCACAACACAGACACAGACTGGGGGAAAAAAGTGTCTCTGGCTGACAAAGTAAGCATGTCAGGATGGCCTGGTGACAAAAGCAGATGGGGTTGAACTGCAGTCCCAAACCCCTTTGGCTCAAGTGTCTGTCTCTGTAGATGTGTGCCAGTATCTGCCTGCAAAAATGCAGGGACTCCTTTTAAATTGGAGGACCACTGCCAATTTCCAAAGTCAATACAACAGTCAGTAACATCTCAGCTTTTGACTTGTCCTTGTTCACCCTTGTGTCTACCTCTTGTGGAATTATGAATTAGAGTTAAATTATACATAACTTTAAACTTCAGCCAATTATCAGCAGAAGCATGACACTCTGAAATAACAACAGGTGTGTGTTTCTCAGATTTCTTTGGCATCAGCAGCATCCTCCTCCCCTCCAGCATTTGAGACTTTTGACAAGTGGCCCTTCTGTCTCATCCCTAGTCTAACCAGAGAGGATATAAGGTTGTACCTATGACAGCCATTTCTATTAACTTGAAGCAGCTATGACCATAAAATGAAAAATAATCTGTCAAATTACGGAAGTTAGAAAAGCAGTGATCCAATAACAACCAAGAGAGGTTAAGACTGCCACTCACCTAATTTTCAAGACAGAATAACAATAGTAACACATGGTTTGTTTGATTTGGAGGGGAGGCATCTTTTTTGTCATTCAGGTTTGGTATCCTTCCACCTGGTGGCAATTAGGCTTGTAGTGGATATTATTCTAAATCCTAGAATAAAGATGTATCTATCACACAGTATCAGAAATCAACTTCCAGTGCATGTTTTGCAAAGTAATGTCACTTATTCTTGGGAAAAGCACAGCACAATAGCTACACTATATACAAACTAAGCAAAATCATGACTCATGACTCATAAATTAAATCCAAGCACTTCAGGCAAATCTTTTGGAAATCTGAATATCTAGGATGCAAAGCAAGGAACTGGCTTTAGTATTTCAGTATTGTCTCAAAATCTATTTAAACTAAGTGTTGTGCCTTAGTTTACCTCCTATGAGCCTGGGAAATGTATAAGACAGTCAGATTTATCTCTGGAAAATGGACAATTTTAATGGAATGTGGTCTTCACTGCCACTAACTACTAGTTCTATGACTTCATTTGGTCCCATAAGTTATGAAATCTCTCAATGCTTTATGCAATCTGTCATTCCGACAGATTGTTACTTATATCCACTGCTCTCAATCCCAAAGATAAAATTAATTTAATTAGTGGTATAATACTAAGAGTCAATTTCAGATTTCAAGGTCATTCCAGTTTTAGTTCCTCATTCCTAACAGAATAGTATTTAAGATTTGCATTTCATACAAAGACCGCCTACAGTTACTAAATACTCTGTTATTCTCAACTTTTAAGTACTAGTGGCATGCCACATGACAAATCCAGCCCTTTCTTTATCAGCTGGTGTTTTTTTACTCCCATAGTCCAACCTTAATTCTGTTAGACTGAACTTTAGTTTAAGGAAAGGGTAAGGAAACATGATTTCTTACTTTGCTTAAAACAGAGAGCTGCAAAATGGTGACGCTTTACACTTACAACTTGCTGTAACGTATTTTACTGTTGCTGACTGCATATGACAACTATCAAACTGTAGTGAAGTACCAGTGAAATACCTTATGCTGCAAGCAGATAAAAAAACCAGTTAATTATTATTTTCAGCATAGAGTTCCTACAACCCAAAAATGGGCATGGAAAAGCTATGGATGAAGACTGCTGTCTGAAACCTCTACACACTGGTCACAAATCACAGGAATGGAGTTAGTAGCAAGTTTTTTTCATGCTTTTATGAAAAAGTGGTCATTTCTTGAACTGGTCTGTTTCTAATACACAGTGAAACTGAAGGCTTAAAAATAAGGGGAAAAAAGTCATCCTATCATATAATGAAGACACAGCCAGACTGGACTGAACTAATCCTGTCCAATGAACACCTTGGCCTTTGGTGTTTCAGTAAGTCAAGCAGTATTTGGCATCCAAGGCCTCACACCTGCACAAGGCTGACACAGAGTCCAGTCACCACCTTATCCTGTAATGCAAGGACACAGGACCAAGCAAGGGGCACTTGGGCATGGTCCCTAAACCACTGCAGTCAGGGGAGGGGAGAGACTCTGAAGTTCTCAGCAAGTTCTCAGCAGCCACTGAGGAGCACAGCACACAGGAGAAACAAAGCAGTTGTTCCTGCTTATGCCTTGAAGAAATGCCCCAATAATTTTTTTAAGTTCTCCATGGCAGGCTTTCACAGGATTGCATCAACAACATGCCCAGAGGTGGCAAGCAGCTGAACTGCCTTAGAGCTCAGCATTTTTAAAACTGCTCTTCTTTTTAAGTCTGTAGTGAGTTGTTTGGAAAGCAGATGGGGAGCAGAACTTTGGGGCAGAAGTAAGAAGAGGGGCATAACTTGGGACTGCAATTCTCATCTTATAGGAGGAAAAAAAAAAGACAAAGTTGAAGAGCAGCCTGGTCTCTTGAAATTCTTCTTTGAAAGTAACTGGATACCAAGCATATTAAATTACAGTCTTTAATGAGATGATTTAGTCAGAGCCTCCCAGGTTCATAATTTTTCATTTGTCTATATGCTTTGCTGGGACAAGGCACCTGCCTCTACAGGAGTTATACTTCCTTCCCTTCCTTCCCCCCTTACACATACCACTGCAAATCTGAAGGGATATTTCAATCAACACTTTGATAAAGGAGATCATTTTGGCATATAGGTGATCTCCTAGCAGATTAAGGATATTTACTTTCTTCCTGATGGATCATTCCCAGAGATATCAGCACAACACAACCTACGCAATTAGTTTTCACAGGTGGCTGTTTTGCCTCCAGTAAAACTGCTTTCTTTCTCCTCCTGCAAGTCATAGCAGAGCAAATGTATATAAAAACATTTCAGATATGAAATAAACACTTTCATAAAAGCAGCTGTGATGCAATGCATCATTTCTGTCTGACCTGAGCTATGGAATGAACTTTTGTTGCCAGAATCAAAGATGGTAAGGAGAGAGTGGAGGACAGGGGCCAGGACAGGGCTGAGGGAAGATCAGGGCTCAGAATAGCACAGTGTAAAATGACCTCAAACACTCGAAGGGTAAATGCCTGTTTGGTGCAAGCACACACTCTCTGTGTACTCTGCTGCACAACCTGTGCAAACAGGCTCATGCTGCTATGCAAGACAAACCAAGACAGTTATCTACAACTGAGAGCTGGGAAAGGCAAGCCCCTCACATATTATGGGTCACAGGCAGCTGTGAATTTCCTCAAGCATAGCAAAAAGCGCATCTGAAGCTGTAATTTTACCCTCATACCCCTTAACTGGTCACTGTCTAGGAAAATATAAAAGAAAAGCTCTTTTTAAAACCGCTCTCTGACATTTTCAAAAACAATATTTTCAAGATACTACAATATTAATATGGAAATCTCAGATGAAAAATCCATTAAAGATATCTCTATGAAAAGGGTCTCAAACCTTTACACAGCAGAGATTCAAATGAAGTTTTCTGACAAGTTCTTTCAGGACTACTGTATGTAGGAATTTGGCTATATTATTTAAACATCTGGCAAGCTTTATTGAAAATATTTTTTTTTAGTGTTTGAAAAAGAAAACGTAGAAGAAAAATCTTATTCATATTTTGTTAAATATCTTCTTTGTATGCTTATTGCAGGGAGCCTACAAAGATATTTGAACATTCAGGCTCCACAATTTATGTGGGTTTTTTTACAACACTTCCATGTGCAAACCTAAGCATGGTGTATCAGGTCTCACTTTTAATTGGTACCACCAACTTACTCATACTGGAGTCCAACACAAAGTGCCAGTCACTCAAGGAAATTGTCTTTAAAAATTTTTTCTTGAATTTTGATTTATCTCTCAAAGATGCAAGGCATAATGCAATGTTTTAATGCTGGGGAAGAGGAAGAAGGACAGACAAGAAAAGAAAAAGAAAAAAGAAAAAAGAAAAAAGAAAAAAGAAAAAAGAAAAAAGAAAAAAGAAAAAAGAAAAAAGAAAAAAGAAAAAAGAAAAAAGAGAAAAAAGAAAAAAGAAAAAAGAAAAGAAGTAAAAAAAGCAAGAAGGGAAGGTCTTTGACAACTTTTTCAGCTTATTGATTTTGGTGAGCAATTACAATTTTTACCCAGGTAATTTTGTGCACCATAAAGCAAGTGGATATTATTTCTAGAGGCTTCAATCTTATTTAGGGCAGAAGCTTTTAGCATTTTCAGAAACACAAAGAAAAGGGTGTCTGTGACTATAATTGTGATGATGTTTCATGTAAAAGTTTGAGTTTGGTATTGATTTCTAGGTAGGTATGTATACCACAGCAGCTTCATCCTCAAATCAGTTTCATCCTCAAATTCAGTGCACTAAACATATGTAGCAGGAGTCTCAGGTCCCCCAAGAAAAATCATTGCCAACAATACTTGATTAGTCAATCAGACTGTAGTTCAACCAATAATTAAGATCTCAGTAAGCTACATAAAATAACTTTATGAGGACATACTATATCTGCGGGGATAAACTATTGTAGATTTACGTACGCTATATCATGATGAACTGCAAAAAGGTCAAAATCTGTCATTCTTCTTCATACAAAGTGTTAATAAAAGCACTCTCTTCTACAGATACCAGAACTAACCAGAAGGGTTTTCTTGTGCAATCCAAATACAAAATTCTGAGTGATACTCTCAAGAAATATGAATAACTGCAAAAATGTGGTCAAATTTATGAAAACACATACATATACTTAATAATTTGAACACATGTATTTTAGTCTGTTAAAAAAAGTTTCACTAAATTTATTGGAGAATGATGAACACTGGAGTGGGGACTTCACTTTCAAAAGGACCAAGAGAATAAGCAATTAAAAAAAAAAAGTTAGAAAATACTAATATGAAAATCTGTAAAAACAAATTGTAAATTCATTATTAAAACACCAGAAACATGTTTATCCAGGGCCAACCTACTCATTTTGGAAACTAAAGAAGACTTTTATTTTGATTATCTCTGAAGAGCTTATGTAGTTAAGAGAGCATGAGAAATAAATTCTAGCCTTCTATTACAGCTACATTTGTTTATTAAGGTTGCACACCTGTACAGATTGACTCAAGGCAAAAGAGCAACTGAGGATCTAATTTGACCTATAGAATATTTGTTACTGGTAGCAGATGAGAAAGAACAAGCCCCATGCAGTTATAACAAACTCCAGGAAAGTTTGCAAGTTGATAGCATAGAAAACAGACAAAGATAATTTACACTATGTTGCTCAGACACAGACAGAGAACTCTCTCAGACTAACTAACTTTTAGAGTTCCAGCATAGCGTGATACGAACCCCTGTACACCAATTAATACCGCCATTCACAGCAGGCCTCTAAAGAAACCTAAACTAACTCAACTTTTATGATGTGATCAAAACACTTTGAAGAAATTAGAGTCTGATTTTGTGCTACTGGATTGCTTATTTTTCTTCATGTCTTTGCCATTGAAAGGCTCTTGCCACAGAGAAGACCCAGCAACTTCTGACTGTCTAATGACTAATGGCTGCTGACCACACCAGTATCAGATCAAAAAATGCTTCATAGCTCTGTGGCTTCATGGTTTCACCACCATTTGTATTTCCAAGAAGAAATAAATAATGTCAAAGAGGCAAGAAGAAATAGCTGAGGTTTGTTCATTCCCTCCATTCACTACTGCCATTTCAGCAAGCCAAAAATTAATTATTTTTCCTTATTTGAAAGGATCCTAAAAAACCCATTCATTTTCAAAAGATGTATTATTTCCATTAATAAATTAAATATCATTACATTATATTTTTAACAGTATAATGTTTACAAGGAATGTGTTCTTCTTTATCCTAGCTTTTTATCATTCTTCTGTTCCTCTGAAGAAACTCCTTGTTCCCACTACACTAAAAACCAACAGCTTTTCTCCTTATGTGCCTATTTGATGAAGAACTGAGACAAGAAGAGGGAACATATTTCTCTACTTAGTTCCAAAGAGGACCCCAAGACCTGGTAGTAAAAGCTGCAGAAAATCCAGCACTGCTCCTGGACTGGAAATGCTGACAGTACTCAGCACCCTCAAATGAATTTGTCTGCCGAAGTCTGATGTGACTGTATGCTAAAGTGCAGACTGAATCTTTGCAAAGGCTTATAACTTGGCCACATCCAGGTCTTTTTTTCAGAAGAAAAGAAACTGGAATAGCCTGACACCACAATGACCTCTATGCCTTATTTCACGATTTTGCACAACAGCATGGAGGAGTCAAAACTTGTCATCAAAACAGCTGTAAGATACTTTTATTAAAATCGAACATATTTTTTGTTAATGCCATTTTTAGGAAGGTCTAGCTCAGTTTTGCTGAAGCTTTGTAATAAAACAGCCTCAGGTAACACCTCACGCGGCAAAGTAAAAGTTTAAAGAAATGAAGCTGCGCTGATTTATAACCAAAGGGAAGCACACTTGTAATGGGAAGATCCTGTCTACCTCAACTCTCAACTGCGTTACCAGTCCCATTTAAAATAAAAAGAAATAATGAACTTTTTAAGAAAAAGAAAACAACTGCACCTCTAATGCAGACATTCCATAATTGAAATAACATGAATATAGCAAAAGTCTGTATTTGGGACAAGAGTTGAAAATATCTTTCCAGATTTCTGCCAAACAGACAACGAATACTAGCCAAGCCTGACATACAATATGGGTATTCTCGGGGTACAGTGACAGCATATAGCCTCAGCAGGGATTTGTCTTTGAAAATATTCTGCATGACAAAATTCTGGGCCCAAAAGATGTGACCAGTCTCATTTTCTATCCAACTGCTTTAAGCAGAAGCCTAAGCCACCCTTCTTAGCCCATGAGATACTGTATATTCACTGTTTCCAAGGAATGTTTGGGGTTCAGAACAGTGCTTAGCTGACATGTGGTTTCATCTGTCTCTCTGCCTACCTTCTCCATGGCAATATGCCAAGCACAAGGTCAGATTTTTAAGATTTCCATGATGAATGGAGGCTATGCTTCCCAGCTTAGACACACTGAACAAAAGGCCTGCAGCAGAGAAACACATAATGCCCTCTGCCCCTTTAGAAGGCAGGCTTCTTTGTGACTCCCTCCACTGCTGTGATTAGGAAATCACCTTCCTCCAATAAACTCTACCCAGTGTCATGCCAAGTAAGAAAACCACAGAGCAATCTTGTTCTCACATTGCCCATCAGGTCCTCAGAAGCAGGGAGCACACTTGACTCTTGCTTAGGTGATTTGCCTCAGTAAATGTGCTTTTGAAAACTCTGGCAAGGAGACAACTACATGGTACTAACACAATATAAAATACCTGTAAAGGGAATGATGTACAGTAAAAAGTGGCTAAATCACAGAAGCCAGTAATAGCACGCATACACACAACATCAGCTTTTTCTTTAGCAAACATTTCTACAGCTGAATTGAGCACAGGCTACAGTTTTACTGAAAAATCTCACAGCCTCTAGCCAGCTTTATTCAACTGGCAGAAGCTTTTGTTTTATATCTGGCCCTTACCTCCTAAGAAGATATTACACAAAATATTGGACTAAGAATCTTAAGAGATCAAGCCAATACTTGCTTTCTCCAACTGAAGCAGAACTAGTGTAAAAATTCACTGTCTTGAGGTATTTAAGCATTTCTGATCCCAGATCGAAAGATGAACTGGAGACTAATTCCAGAAATAAAGTTACTGAAAATCTAGTTAACTATTTTACCTCCTTCAAAACGCAAGCAGTTCAAGACTGGGTTTAACTAGGTGTTAGATGGTACCTCAAGCAGTGTTCATGGAATCATTCATTAAAAATTGCTCTTCTTGAAGCTCATATGTTAGAGCAGTGCCTAGGATCAGTGACTGCTTCTGCCAAAATTATACGAGCCACTTGCTTAGGATTTTCCTGTTTACATATAAGTGATTCACACTTGTTGCTACATTCATCTTATTGTCTATCATATATTATCAGTTACTATTCAAGGTCTCTGTTTCTCATGCTTGTGTAATTATTATTCTTTGCTTCATAGGGCTTTATTTTTGGACAGTCCTGAACTAAACTACTGATTGTAATGTCAGTGATTTTTGGCTATTGCATTCCATCTTTCCCATTGTATCTGCAATTTTTGTCACTGAAGAAACTTTTAGGCCTTGTGTGAAATATGTCAGAAACTCTTACAATAAAAAAAAAGATAACAACAGAGAAGTGTCTCCATTGATTACCAACTCCATATGCTACCATTTTCATTGTTCACCTCTATTGCTGGGATGACTACAGCCACCTTGAATAAATACAATAAAATGTAATGAAAAGAAGTTGGACTTTTACATGTGAAGGGACTTTTTATTTCACATTCACTTTAACCTCTCTTGGTTTTTTTCCCTTACAAGAGTGCTGAGACATTAGATTGGTGCCCTACAGACTATTAAAATTATTTTAATGTAGCTTAAACCTCTTTAACTTTTTTTTTATTTTCCATGAATATGATATACTGAGCAGTTGAGAAATTGAAAGACCATCAGGAAAACAAGAAACCATTCTGCAAATATATAGCTAACCATTCAGTGTTTTAGAAAGAGTAAACCAAAGTAAGCAAATAATGTCTTTTTTTTTTTTTTTTAATTTTCACTTGGTTTCCTTTCAGACAAAACTGTCACCAGCTTCAAAAGAGGTAAAAATATGGTTAAAAGGTCAAAATGAAATTGTATAAGACCCTTAGCAGCAAAGTTTTTGATATATTATCCTTTGCAGGCTGACTTTCTTTGTGTCCCAGCAGATCTGAGAAATTTTTTTTCCTTTTTCTTTTCCCTATTGCTAGATATATGATTTTCAGGGTGGTTTATGTTTTTTTGCTTTTGTTTAAGAGGACAACTCTTAGACAAGATGCACACATCTGAATGAGACATTAAAGTAGCTACATTTTGGAGAAGAGTTAAGGACCAACATCTTAATGTTTACATCTGATACTGGTCAATCAAGAGAGAAAAATATGAGGGATAAAATGGAAACAATGCTTGGATGTAAGGACTGATATGTGGAGAGTCCTGCAACATCAGCTTCCTGGAGCAACATGAAAAAGTGGAAAAACAGAGGTTTCTGGGTTAGTCTGTCTGCCACATGAAGATGTACAGCAGCTGTGCTTTGCTGTTATCCCCTAAATAATTTAATTGCTTGGGTTTTGAAATATTGTTGTATTATGTTCTCTTCTTTTTAAATTGTATTATACCAGACCTACCTATAGAAATCCTAAAAAGATAAGGTCAGCAGGTCAGCAAGATTCCACGGACTTGTTGAAGGACCACCATGAAAAATAACACTATTAAGATTAAGGAAAAAAATTCTTAGACCAATGCAGCAAGGAGTTTCATTCATTTATGAGAGAAAATGTGAATCTTTGAATTTGGGAGGTAATTACCACTTTGCTGTCTTGTGAAGCAAGTAAATATACTGTGTTCAGACAGGAAAAATCAAACCTCAGCTAGTAAAAAGAACATCCTGGTAAATAAAATCCTAGTTTGAGCTTTTATGACTCTTACAGTACTTACTGAAGAAGACTAACAAAGTTTACAAGTCAAACATACCAAACACTTAATTGTGCATATTTGTATAGAATATACGGCTATACTTTAAGCTCTCTGTCATTTTAAAACCAATATTAACTACATTTTAAATGGCAATGAAAGGTCAAATGTCTTGTACATCTTGTCATGTACCAGTAAATTTCCATGGTCAAAGAGACTGTAGGACAACTTCCCCGTATGCACCGTATCAGTCCACAAGAGTCAGCAAACTATCACTGCAGATAACATATAAAACATAAAGGCAACTGAGTCAGAACATCATCATTTGTAAAGTATAGTCACCTGGATCTTGTGATATTTTTATGTTGCATTTAGTTTAACAAGCATCTCTTTTATGTCATTTATACTACACACACATACAATCTATTGATTTCTGCCAACAAAGGGATTTTCTTTCTCCACAGAAACACGACCTATGCACATACAGATTTGAAAGATAGGATGGAAGCTCCAAGTGTTTTAATAGCCCATTATCAAAAATTATCCCTTGGCAATAAAAGCCCAGACCACTGGCTTGAGATCAAGTCAATGAAAAATGGGATTATACAATTTTATCAAGAGAGAGATGGACAGAGAGATGTATTCTAAAAAGCCTAGGATCACAGGGCAGGGAAAAAATCTAGAGAGGGTAAAAGACAGATCAGCTCCATTTTCAACCCAATTTACTTATCTCTCACATAAAAATCCTCTGGATTTTCGAAGTGTTGTTTTTTTGTTTTTTTTTTCTTTTATGGATTAATAGTTGATATTTGTTATTTTTTAATAAAGAAGGGGAAAAAAATCTCACTAGGGAAAAAAAATAACCAAGAGGTGACAGGAAACAAAACAGCATTTTGTCTTAAATTTGCACAACCTAATTTATAGTAATAAAGCAGAACCTAAGAGTTCTGGTAAATGTCAGTGCAGTCATGTTCATTACATATGCTGATAGGTATGAAGCAAAGTCTCTGTAGGCCCTTCAAAAATTGCACACAGCCGATTTAATGCAAACCAGAAGTCACTGACTGCTGGATGAACATTCGGTTTCATTCCCACATGGATATTAAGACAAAGCAGGGGGAGGGGGCTTCCTCCTCATTTATTTACAGTTAAAGGGTGGGTCTTGAGGAATGAGCATGAGGCCAGTGAAGAATGGATTTGGTTTATGGGAAGACACCTCCCAAGCCTCCCATTCTGCAGCCACCGCAGCGAAAGTGCCTGGGCTGTGTGTAACCTCCTCCCCCATCTCGCATCTGCCTTGCCCAATCTCGTCTGGGCCCGCTCCAATAACAACATCTGCTTGGCAGCTTTTCAAACCCATGGATAGTTATCTAACTGAGGCTTTTGTGCTGCACTGTTTATTCTATGTGAAGAAATGCCTCCTCAGTTGAAAGAGTACTTTAGAAAAGCTGTGCAGCTATTAGCAAGTGAAGCACAAGGCTAATAACCCCCACCTGCTCATCAAATTAATTATGACATCTGAGTCATTATAACTCAGAAAGAACACATGACTGCAGACTTGTCACACGTAGAAATAAAAACACTCCACATTAGAGGAGGGAAATATATTGGTGGAGGGGGGAAGTCCAGAAGGGAATAATCTAACCTTCCACAATTCACTTATTTAAAATGTGCCTTACTAACTGCCCAAAGGCAAAAACTAAAGGAGAGAGGCTAGGAGTGGCTAGAACTTTCCTGCAGAAAATACCTCTACCCCTCTGTGTGGGCTTTATCAAGAAAAGAAGAAAAACATATTAACAGAGTGATCTTCACTGAAGGACTATAAATCTGCATGTTTTGTGAGAAATCTTGTTTCCATAAGATTTCATGTAATCTTTTCTCATCCTTCTCTCTCCTGCTCCCCAAATCAGTTCCTTCAAATGCAACACACATACCTTAAGTAAAGATATTTGCAGACTTGATGAGGACTAAAGTAAGGAAAATTCTGTGTGGCAAAGTCTAATATCTCAGCAAAACTTGAACTATTTAGAAAATAGCAAAAGAAATAAAATACTCAAAAGGTAAAATATCTGCAAATCTAATTTCACTAAGTTCAGACAGTAAAGGATAAAGCATTGCCACAATTCATATGCACATATTGCCTATTAATTTGATTACTGAAGCTATTGGATTACTTTGCCACAATTCACATAGATGATAAGTTTCTTTCTTTCAAACACATGTATGAATTCAACTAAAAATGGTTAAACCATGTGTTTGTTTGTTACACTTCTAAATGTCTCTGGCATCCAAATAAAAGGTATGCATTTCCTGTAATTTGCAATACTTTTCTGGAAATCATAACCATTTTTCACTGTGAAAGACACAGCCCTGCGCCTCACCCTGTACTTCAGTCTCAAAAGTGGTTCTTAAATGCAAAGTGCAATGGATGGCTAATTCATTTTAAATAATTCTCAGACTCTTATTAAAATCAAGTGATAGGTAAAACAAACCATTAACACAGTCTTATATTTTGTTTAGGTTCCGTAAATAAAAATATGTTGGGCACTAAATACATAAATGTTGGAAAAGTGTTTTGTCTTGCATTAGTCCCAACTGTGTCCTCCAGAACAGGACACAGAGCTGCTGAGTAACATCTCTGTTACAAAGAGCCCACCTTCAAGAAATGTCTCTATCACAAGCTGGGGCTTTTTAAATCAGGTAAAGAAACAAAACACATTTTCTAAGTCAGTCGCAAAACACAATCTGAAAAGTAGATAGGAAATTACTTGTTACAGACCACCATTTCTCCCATTAGTGCATATTTTTCACTGCTACTGTGTTAGTAGCAAATACCACCCTTTGCAAGTAAAGACCTCCAGCATTATTTCTTATGAAAAAATGTTGTAGAATTAGCTTTCAGACAAGATGATACTGGTTGTCTGGCCTCTTCATATTTTTCTAGTAATATATATGCAAATTGCTGGGAAAACCATGTTGAAACCTCATTTTAACTACTCATTTTTATTTGGTTTTACTTCAACTATTTTTCCTACTCGAAGGAAGATTTTGGTTGATTTATTCAACTTCTTCATTTAGCCCAAAGTTGAGAGGCATAAAAAGAAAATAAATACCAAAAAGGAAGTCCCAGCTTTGCTTTTGCCAAATAAGACTGCTACGTATCCTAGAAAATAAATTACTATCACTTCAATGTGTCAGTGCTGTAGAACCAGAACGAAGAAGAAACAGGAAATATATTAATCACACAGACAGACTGTTCTGCACAGATTTATGCCTGCTAGGATGAGCATCACATTCTGCCTGCTCAAAAGCTCCACTTTTGGAGAAATTCTCCTCAAAGAGGACTTGATACCTTGATATTGAAGCCTATGGCTTCCTCCACAGTATGACTAGCTCTGTAGGCAGAAAAATTACCATGCTCCTCTGTGCTACACTTATACTCCCTGCCACAGAACTGTTTGCAGTGCCCTCCCTGCAACTTGCTCCTGCCCTGCCTGATCCATAGGCATGTATTGCGCCTTCACATCACAAAAAGCCACCAGGAAAAGAGCAAGGAAATAAAGCAAGGAAGAATATAGTGCATTCAGGGTTCTCACTGATTTTAGTTTAATGGATTATTTGATAAAAAGGATATACAGTTTTTATTCACTGATAAAAGCATGGGTAATTCAATTTGCAGGAACGTACTGCTTCTGTTCTTACTGTAAGAACACACAAATTATATATTGCTCTAGGACATGTTGCCCTGCAGAAGCACTTAAGTGTAGCTATAAACCACACTGAATCTGGCCTTGAGCTAATATGTTTAGGGAGTTCTAACAGGAAAGAAAAGGAAATTTTTTTCTCAGCTGGTACACTCTTAACTGAATTTACAACAATGCACATGACCAAAGTTTGAGTGGTACCATCAATTTACAAAATACCTAGTAAATCTAAATTTAATTTGAAGGCTCTATGTATTTTTCCCAAAATATCATCTTATCAGAAATTAAAGTAAGTAGAGACACAGAATTCATGGGTCTAAATTTAAATCCAGGCTCTTTTTTGCAAATGCAATATCCAAGTGGAAAGAGTTTATACTAAATTGGTCTAAATATTTTTAAAGTTATTTTTTCATAACTAGTTCCCACAGTTATGGAATTCCTTTACCATGATGAATAATAAATATGTATTCCAGAAAAATGCAGCTAGAGCGCGAAAGCTTGTGCACCCACACACAGACACACGCACTGCATACACGTTATGTATGTTAAAGTGCATGAAGGGAACATTATGCAAAAAAAGTGTGATCTGTGATAACCACATACGAAAAACAGTTCTACACGGAATTTTCTGACAGGTTGCTAGATTTAGCAACATTGCCACTGAACACTTAAAAATGCCAAAGGACATGACAGTTAGAGTGCATACTTCTCTAAATTCTGCAGTTCCTAGATCTTTATAAAGCATACTGCTTCTCAAATCTACTTAATCTCTGTACACATCTCCACCCCTGCTTCCTTCCCAATGGTACGTGGTCTTGAAAATACAAATGTTCAAATTTCCTGGAACTGAGTGAAAGAGGAAAAGTCACACTCCCCAGGGGCAAAACTAAAGGTTCTCGGCGCCCCTGAAGTTGTTAACTACAATACAACATAACGTGTCACTTCACCATAATTAGTAAGAGGGAAACAGCCTTTTTTTCACCTCCAATGGCATTAACGAGATAAGACAATGAATTCCAGATCATATCTGAGGCACAAAGACGTCTGCTTAAGAAAGTGCTTATATGGACAAGGAGTGACATTTTGTGCAACAAGCAGGAAACAAAAACAAAACACACCAAAAAAAATAACCTAGAAAAAAGAAGAAAATAAAACAATCACAGCAGTACAAATCTGCTCAGAACCAGGTGTATGTAGCTGCAGATATTGTTAGAAGCAGCAGTACTAACATGCAACCAGGCAAGAAAAAAAAAAAATGAACCACACAGCTAAGAAAAGAGTCTTCAGATTACTTCTTCTTCAAATTTTTCTTGATAAACACATTCTGCACTATTTCTCCTAATTTTGTAAATGCTCTGTTCCTTCTTCATATGGATACATCTTTTCTGAGTATGCCATTTTGGGTATGCAAAATGGGTTAGCCTGAAAAGGTTTAATTCTCCAGCCTTTTGTAACTAACACTACTTGTGTGAATAATACCAAATGACTGTACCTTGTTTGTCCATTCATCTTTCAATCCTGCACTGTAAGAAACTTCGAAAATGAAGAATCAGAAACAGTACCACAAACTTTTACTTCTCTGCAGCTATTCATCATGGAACTTGTATATAGATATTCCAGTACTTTAGGGCTCCTACGATAGTTTTGATTTTGTAAGAAAGGACCAAATGCACTATGTGCTTCACTTGTTCCGGCTTAGGAAGGAGAGGAGGAGTGTAAAATACAAGTAAAAGTAGCACATAAAACTGGCCTGTTAATGGCTCAAATCCCGCAACTACAGAGCAAATCACTTGTAAACAGGGACAGTAGTTTCCTCTCACTGATCTATCAATGTGCCTTAATGATTTTGTAGAGCAACCACATCAAAGAAAGCAACAATTGCTCAGTAAACTATGCCCATTCATTCTCAAGTTTCTCTGCTGAAATTACCAACCATTTCAATGATGCATTTCTATAAAACAGACACCAGTTCACCAGAAACCAGGCTAAATCCTCACTTTGTTATGCCAGTAAGATTATGTTTTTCAGCAGGCACTTCTGAAAACACTTTTATTCCTGACTTTTACTGGTTCACCATATTAGTAGCTCCTAGTCTCTTGAGTGCAGTTTTTATCATTTTCAGAATGAAATGTGTGTGTGTTCAACATCATCAATTAGTGTGTGCTCCAACCACAGCAGTGATTGGACAGAGCACTGCAGCAGACAACCCTACCACAGACTTCCTCTGGACTGCAAGACAGCAGACAAGGGGACATCCAGCAGAAGCACAGACTAAAAAGTGGGAAAAAAAAAATTATATTTGGGGGGTTTGAG
>VZRN01003459.1:508879-544955 GCA_013397935.1 Dasyornis broadbenti | reverse complement strand
GGTGTCCATGTTTTCATATATTTTTCCTTTGATATAGCATCCTTCACTACCAAAAACAAGGAGACACTGTAAACCCATTCCACCACTGCTAGATAAGGAGTGCCCAAATGTGTTGTCCTGCCTTCACTTTCTGTTTCTGTTCTAAATCACACCCAATTACAGATCATACCAACAGGGTGTATGTTTCTAGTGCTGGCTGCCAAAATTATTTTAAAAGGCAGTGTAGCTCACTGTGATTAAGCCAAACCAGAACTCTCATCAGTGCCAGATGTGGCACTACTGCCAACAGTTGTCCGCTGGTAGACTATACCACCCATTGTGGATCATTCTTCCTCTTTATCTGTGCAATAAAGTGGCTGGACTCTCTTCTCCCGGAGTGATGCATCAGTGCTTTGCTGAGAAATGCAAACTTGTTTTTGGATACAAGACAAGCCTTTTTTCCCCCCAGTTTCCCCCAGCTGACAATGTGCTTATGAGATTTCAGACATAACTGAGGACACAAAACTACAGTTATAAAACCGGACTTACATTTTGACAATGAAGCTCCTAAAAATAAAGATTTTATTATTTTATATAAGAACACAACTTCATCTCTTTTGTGGATCTACCACAGCACCAAATTTTTCATTTTAGTTTTATAGACTTCAAGAAACAGGTATTTTTTCCATCAGCATAAAATTAATATTGTAAAGGTGAAACTGAGAAACTTGCTCCCAATCATCAAGCCAAAACAGCACACAGAACACTCAAAAACCTGGTCCAGAGCTTTTGGATTTTTATATATACTCCTTATCAGGATTTATCAACAGTTCCAAAACCACAACCTCTGAAATACCACAAGGTATTTACCTTAGAAACAAGGTAATACAGCAGTCTCCAAGACAGCACAAAGCAATAACCATGGAGAATTGCTGATTTCATACTGATAACCACTGCACTGCTTTTTATCCAAGTGCTTCGAAGGGTCTTATAAATATGATTAAGCCATTCCATGGCTGGCAGGTAAGTGAACATATTAAGAGTTTTGGTCTGAGAGCTGAGAAGCTGAGGCACCAAGTAATGTCCAAAGGAGTTTTGCCTTTGACTTCTATTCAGGCAGGAATCAACGAGAAGCTCATTAATGAAACTGAAGAACCTGATCCAAATTCCCAGAGAACCCAAGTTCCTGGCCACTGACTGAGAGGGTCTAAAACAGCTTACAATCTGAATGGGTGCATGTAAAATGAAAATGGATCTTTGAAGTTTTTGACAAGTCTATATGCAGGTCCAAACACATGTGTTGCATTTATTATCAGTCATAAAAAGACTTACTGAATAAACTAAACTGGAAAAGTTTAGTTAAGCCAAGATCTAATCTTCTACATCATTTTAATAGAAACTTTACCACAGGAAATTAATTTCCTTGGTTTAATGTTAGGGATACATATAAAAATAGTATTCATTATGCTGGTACATTTTTGTGATCCCACAACTGTAGAATAGCACTAATTGTAATGTTCATTTTTATGTTATTTTTCATGTACTTTTTCCCCAAAATTTTTATCTCAATTCTACTGATGATTAATTGTTAGCCTCACAAAAGTAATTACTGTAACTTTTTTTTTCCTATTAGATGTTACAAGAAAAAAAAATTGCTATGTTTTATTTTTGGTGTTATCAATGGGTTTTTAGAGCAAGTAAATCAGTTTCCATCCTGCTTTTAAAAAGTTCTAAATATGACCTCTATATGAACAGATGAATTCTCTCTTCAGCAGCCCATCCACAACAGTTACATAAGAAAATATGGTAGCTTCCAAGATGTATTTCATTTAACAGTCTGTCTACACTGGGCAATCACTGCAGCATTGTCCAGAGTTAGCAATGCCATCATATTTCTAAACTCTGCCAATGCAATAAATTTCCATGTACAAAGGCACTCAGCACAAGCTGAGAATGTTCACACCAAAAGCTGGTACATAGCTTTCACAGTAGTGCAGAGGAGAGTAGCTAAGTTTGCAGCTGTGCTTATTTAGCTTACTTTAAAATTGCTTTCAATATAGAGAGAAAACCCTAAACCCATTTGAAGAATATTTAATACACCACATCATTGTCCTAAAATTTCTCTATTGTTTGGAGGGGGCAAAAGGGTGGAAGAGAAGAATGAAGAATAGTGGCATTTAGGTTTGGGTCCTCCAACCACAACAAGAAAGTAGACAAATGCGAAGTTTTTTGTCAAAAGTTTTGAAATTAATAAATAGGTCCTGTAATACTAAACCATGGTTTCCCTCATAGATGCCAAAGAACTGTTTACCCAAACTACCTCAAATTTTCCTCACACCTCCTGGTTTAAGCTCACCCAAAACCTCAGCTGAAACAACTGCTGACAGGTCTCATCCTTCTTACATGTAGAGATGTGTTTGAAAACTGCGTTCAAAGCAGTAAGTGCAATTGTTAGTCTTTTTGTTCTATACCAAGTCTTTGAAAAATGTAATGCAGAATACATCTCTGATGCTTTGCATATCTGATATATGCTTAGCTTAGTATAGTAAGTTTGAATTACGTGTGAAGGAAGAACAGACTCTCACTTCCTTCTTTGTTACTTATTAAGGAAAAGCTTAATGCCCCATGGCATACGCAATGAACGAGTCTTCTTCCAAGAGGAAACAACATGCTTTAATGCCAAGTGTACTGGGTGTAGGTATCCAGGTGTTGGCACTGGGGGGCTGCAGGGGTGGCCTCTGTGATAAAGGCAAAGCCTGCCCTGGCCCCAGCAAAGTCCAACAGACCCACCACAGCACAGAGCTGGGACCCTCAGCCAAGATAGAGGAGCTTCTGGAAAACTCTGTGTTAAAAAAGGGAAAAACCATGAGGACTGAGGAAAAAAAATTGTGATGAACAGCCCTACCAATATCAAGTTCACCAAAGAAGGATACAGAGGAGGTGCTCCAGGACTGTGGTGAGAGGACCACACCAGAGCAGGTCACGCAGAATGACAGAATGGGTAAGTTTGGAAGGGACAACGGGAGGTAATCTGGTCCAACCTCCCTGCTCAAGTAGGGTCCCCTAGACCATGTTACTCAGGGCTGTGTCCAGTCAGCTTTTGGGTATCTCTGGGTGAGGCAGATTCCACAACGTTCCTGGGCAACCTGTTCACCCACACAGTAAAGTCTCTCCTCATGTTCAGATGTTCACACTGCAGCTGGTGGAGGAGTCGACATTGGAGGAGGTTAATATTTCCTAAAGGGCTATACTCCATAGAGAAGAGGCATGCTGGAACAAACGAAAAGGAGGAAGGAGATGCAGAGAGGAGCTGTTCTGAACTGACCTGAACCCCTGCATCACTAAGGCCCAGGACAGAGGGTGGTAGACGACTCAGTAATTAAGGTGTGAAGTTGAGCCTGTAAAAATGCAGGAGGTGGGAGGAAGGTGGCTTAGTTTCTTCTGTGTTTCTCACCATCTAACTCTATTTTAGTTGACAATAAATTAGATCAATTTTGCCCAAATTGAGTATGTTTACCAATGAGGGTAATCTGTAAGCGACCTCACTGGTTTTATCTCGACCCACCAGTTTTCTGTCCTCATTTTCTCCCCTGTTCTGCTGAGCAGGCAGAGTGAGAGAGCAGCTGGGTGGGCATCTGGCAGCCAGCCAAGGTCAGCCTACCACAGTAAAAAAAGACAAAACAGGCTTTGTCTTTTTCTTGTTGTGACAGAATATGCTGTGCTTGCCGGTCTCTCTTAGAAGTAGTGTCCAGACTAAAAGCCAGAATCTCAATTTATGACATAAATTGTCTTTCACCACTCTTGCCTTTCAACATACTCTGTATTCATCAAGAAAAAAAAAAATACAATGGTATTTTCACGTTTACAACTGTCAGATGACAGTATTTCCACATCTAAGGTTTTAAAACCTAAGGAAATTCAGATTTCTCTCAGTTTTTATACAATATTGGTCATTGTTCTGCTGAAAGATGGACATAAGTATGAACCAGAGTACAGATGCATCTACCTCACTTTCTTGCATACACACTATGCCATCAAAAAATTAGTTTGTTCGCAAAAGGTGTGTCCAAAACAGCAGATTTACCACAAGAGCTATTTTGGTATAATACAATACCACTGTGGAAAACTTGCCTTGGAATTAAAGTATCTTTTCCTTTTCTAAATTATCTTTTTTCACTTCTAAACACCTGTGGCTCAAAAATTAATTTATAGTGGAATAGCTCCAACAGAATATATTACTTAAAATTTTGTATTTTTACATCTAGAGTGGCAAACAAGCATGAAAGAAATGAGATTACTGTTTAAAATAAGGGGAAAATCCACGCCCCTTCAAAAAATGAAATGACTGCTTACTCTTGTGCTATGTTTCATTGCATTATTATTTCAAAGTATCAAATTATTACATCTGCTTTTTGTAAATATAGTATTCTAAACAGATGAGTTTCTAGACTAAGTTCATCCTCTGATCACCTAAACACTTCCTGCCAGCATGAAACAGAAATCAGCAAAGAGATGAGACAAACAATCACTAGTTTCAGGGCAAGAGAAGGCTTCTGTGGGAAGCAGTATGGAGATGGCCAGAGCAGAATAGCATCTTTTTTGCAGAAGTTATCCACAAGGTCATCTCAGCTATTTCATGGAGTTGTACCCTTAAATTTATCTGAACACTTGAAACACTTCACTGTGAACTAAAGATGTGCCTAAGAAGAGCCTAAGGGGATTAACATAAGGAACAACGGTTACTATAGGAATAAAATTACTGATTTCCTGACTACAGAATTTCTTTTATGGACAAGTTTCTCCTCCAGTTTTGAGGTCTCTAAGCAGTAGTCATACCCTATTTAAAATATTCAACAGAAAGAGAGGGAAGAAATAGCAGAAAACAAAGTAACCTAAAAAAAAAAGCAATTCTGACTAAGAAACACTCCTCACTACCACTCCATTTTATATGTACATTGCCTCTGTGAATTTTCTCTTAGTGAAAACACCACCATTCCTCATAAACAACAACAACAAAAAAAAAACACCAAAAAAAAAGAAATCTAGAACTCCTGGTAAATTAGTAGGGATACATAATCATCATATCCCAAATTCAAACATAACACTTAGCTTTCTGGCGGAGCTCATGCTTAACTCCTCCAGACATTCAGCGCGTGCACACAGGCAAACGTTATAGAATTTTTAAATCAGTAAGTCATTTGGAAGCATCTCCAGAAGTGTGCTGAGGCATGCTTCTGGTGCTGTGCCAAATTATGTGCTTCTGTTTGTGGCTTTCATATATGGATTAGACAGATGCACAAGCATGTACTATTTGGCAAGTAGTGACAATAGCCTACTCTGAATTTAGCAATTCAAGCTTTACTGAAGTTTTACTAGGCGAAAGAAAATAATTAATGATATATTGTTTGGGCTCTGCTTTTATATCCTTTTGCCATCTCCTTGCTCAAAAGACAAGAAGCCCCTGTAACTCCAGAATGTCTTCTTTAGATCATTCTGGTGCAGGAATTTCAAATTAAAGATTGAAATGTCATGTGCAATTAAAATGGAGCTTGCATTAATCTGCTGTTACTCTAAAACTTCTCAAAATTTCCAGAAGTGCCACTGTAGAAGTGCCTAATACTTCCACTTCTGGCCACAGATCCATCTGGAAATTAGTTAAAGGCCCAATTATCCAGTCTTGTGACCTGACCGTGCCATAGGTAAATACAGACTTTCTTACGATACATACCATGGGTTCACAGGCTTAATAACCACAGAGCTCTTCCTTCCTCCTTCCTCCAGAGCACTTACCACAATGAGGTTGAATGACATACCTGGAGCAATACTTCTTGATTCTCTAGACTTCAGAGCTTGAAACACCGGAATTTCAAACAAAGACTTCTTCTAGATTCTGCAACCATTACAACATTCTGCAAATAACAGACTTTAATCTTCACTTTAATCTGAGTTTACCAGGCCTATAAACACAAGTGCCATTGTCTTCTATAAATCACAGATAACATGTCATGCAAGGTCAGTCCATTTACAGTCTGCCACTTGCCTCAGTTTATAGGTAAGAATTAGGCATGGAAAAACGTACAGAAACCAGGAAACTTTTTTTTAAAATGATAGAAAGGATTAGATACTGAAAGTGGCTCATTGTTAATTGAGTCCCATGTGTGAAAGCTACAGGAAGATTAGTTTATACAGCTGCTGCTCTTGTCAAAACATTGCTAACAAGGTACACATGTTAAATCTGTGCATCTCCTTTCAGTCCCTAAAAAAGAATGACCACATTAAATCCCATGACAAATATTAATTTAGAAAAAATCACTGTTATTTCCTGGGGAATTCAACTATTTCAGACTGTTCTTGTTTTATTATGATAATAAGCATTTTTGAGGCAATCTTCCATCAAGTGAAAAGTAATTGGAGAGCACAGAGGTAGGAACAGAAGGAAACCAAAGGTTAAATCCTAGTAATTCCTCCTCCGGGTCTCCAAATCTAAGTTTTCAAGGACTGTTTTGAAACAAAACAAAAAAGTAATGTTACAGTCATTGCCAGCAGAAATAAGGACTCTTTAAATCCAAATTATTCATAACTCAATAAAAATAACGTTCTGAAACTAATGTGAACTTAAGATTTATTCTGCTTTTCTACAAATTAAAAAAAAAAAAAAAAAACAGGGGGAATAGAGACTGAAATAAATGAGGAAGTTCTTCAACTAGGAATGAGAGAGAGTAAAGTAGCCTACAGCAAGCCTATCCCTCCATCCCTCCATGCAAACTGCCAATAGGCAACCAGGCCCTCCACAGAGGGAAGACAGTCAGCTGGAGCCACTCCTGCTGCTGCTGTGCTAGGTCATGTTACAAGGGTGGGCTGCATTGCTAAGTGGCAGCTGGGTACTTCAAAGACAGCCTCTAGAAGACAGTAGCTCCATCTGGAAAGCAACCGGCCTCACCAATCCCTTCCCCTGACACATGGCCACCATCATCCCTGTTACTTGAGCTAGAAGGGAGCTGTTTGTGAGGTCAGTGTGACCACTCCCCTGTTCACGTTGGTATTGCAAGAATGGGTGTATATTTGCAGGCAATGGTATGCAAGCCCTGACCGTGCCATGAGCCAGCTGGACAGAACTGAGTGCCATGTTGTTGCTGCAATGTGCCTGGCTGGCTGAACAGTGTAGAGAAAGTTTGTTAGGCCTGCTCACAAAATGCCACATAGGTGTGTCCCAGTCTTGCTTCAATTTTCTTAACTACTGGCTAAACCATTTTAGCACAAAGCACTTCCCCAGAAGGTGACCAGACTTCTTTGTGTGAAAGTAAAGTTGTGATAAAAATGTCCTGCTATCTCACCCTTTGCAAGAGTGCCCAGAGGCAATTAAAAATGTAATTGCACTCTACCTTCTAAAACTGGATGCCAATATGATGGTACCACACAAGACTACTGCAAGAGGAAGTTTAGTGGATTCTCAGGAAACCAAGACGAAATACATTGATAAATGTGGGTAGGAAACCAGCCCTAATTTTCAACAGTCAAAAACCAGCTAATGTGGACCATTTGAATGGGCATGGGGACCAGACTGGAGATTAGAATTTCCTTTTCAATTTGCATATATATATTTCTTTGGCCTAAGTGAAGTTGCTTAATGCATTAAATGAAGAAACTTGATATCAACTCTTGCTACCTGTTGTATACAATTAGAGTCTTTACTAACTTCAGGACACTTAGATCTATCTCTTGTGTTCCATGTTTGGCTAAAGTTTTTCATCATATAGATCATGTAAGATTTGTGTCTTTTCACACAGTGATGCTGGTGATGTTCAGGAAATTAAATATTTCTTGTACTGAATTCAAGTTTCCCTTAGTAAGAAAAAATATTTAAATATATGCATGATTATGGCAAGAAGAAAGAAAAAAACATGAACCACAACAAATAAACTATATTCTACATACAGACTATTCAAATTTAACTGCCAAATATCAAAAAATAATTATACAGGTAAATGCATCTGTGCAAATGAGTTGCATCCTTAGATGCTAAGACTTCCATTACTACAGAACACCTGTTGCATATTAGTGTCAATTATATTCATTTCAACCTTGCAGGCAGTGGCCCCATTTAAATATGTTTAACAAATGTGAGCAAGCCAGTAGAGAACAGCAGCTATGATATTTCACAGTTGAACTCTGATGTACATGTTCTAACCTTGCTTACATATTTGCACCACTAAGGGCAAAAACTGCACTGGTTCTGCACAGCACAATGCCAGTTTACTGTAGAAAGTTATAATCTGGAATTTTGCTGACTCAAAAGGAAGAAGTGGCAAATAAGTACAACAAGAAGATATTCACAAAACATGTAACTTAAACTCTCTTTATGTGGTCACATAAACACAACAGACAGTGGCAACCCCCCCAAACCCAAATTTAAGCAACAATTATCATTAAACCAAAAGAATGTATAGCAATGATTTTACCCTGTAATTCTTCCTTGATGTACTGCATCAACGGCATACCTTAACTTCCCTTTTCTAGTTTACTGCTAAGGTATGAACATGGATGTAATCACAGGTGATTGCTTATAACTCTCTCTATAAACCATGTAGAGATAAACTCCTATTACTGAACATACACACTACAAATAATCATGTTTTGACAATATAGGTAAAGGATAAAAAAATTCTGAAAAACACCAAAAGGAAAGGCAATAATAGCAATAATAAAGATCATGGCAGAAAGTACATCAAGGTCACTAATACTAATTTGCTGCAGGCCAAAGGTCCATTCCATTGCCATGAACAAATGCATTCGTATTTTAAAGCAGAGGCCTCTCAAAAATCTGGACTTGCTTAGATGCCTCAGATTTCCCATTTTTCAACAAATGTGTGAGGACTCTACCTGCCACACATGTTCAGATATTTACTTTGTGTAGGAAAAACATTTCTTCAATTCATAAAGTCCATAAGACACTCATCATTTTTATACTATTATCTGAACTAATGCTGCACCAGAGTCACAATTTTGCTGTTTTCAAGATGAACCTTTTAAGTGTTCTGATAGAAATATGCTATTGTATTGTGTGATTTCTTTTCACTTCTTCTGCAGTTTGAATTATCTGCAAAAGAACGGTCCATGCTGCCCAAACACATTTTTTATCAATGAACATTTACTATAACTGTTACTATATAACTATAGTAAGAGCAACTATAGTAAGAGCAACTATAGTTATAGTAATATTAACTGTAGTTAGTAATAGTAACTATAAAGTTACTATATAAGTATTACTAACACACTATACTAATAATCTTCATCATTTCTTACAAAACATGATGAATTTTTGACATTAAACATTTAATTTAAATGGCTATTTAACACACTGTTCTATAGAAGTCTGTGGACAGAAAGCAGATTTCTTAAATGGGTAATCTGTACACTACAGACTGAAACACACTTCTTCTGAAGCCTATGCATTTATGGATGCTGACAGACAAAACCTAAAACTCTTTACTGTATTGAAAGAGTTTTGAAATTAAAAATATAGAAAGAGATACCATCATTTTAAAAAACACTATGAAGTTATGAATAAAATTTAAATGGATGCTTGATCCAAAGAGAAGTCATAGCAGCATATGCTATGGTTTTAAACTTTCTTAGGGTTAGAGACTTTTATAAATTATCCTATTTGCATCAGTAGCAATGACAACATCATAAGAAGCATCATCATCTACTGAACTCTCAAAGAGTACCAGGCAGTCTCAGAACAATCCAATAAGATTAACTCATCCTTTAAGTTTATACATATGTTTTAGTTTGTATATTTTCTTTTGAACTAGTAAAATTTAATCAAAAGCTATTTCATTTCTTTCTTAGCAAAGTTTAAAACTTAACTGTGTTTATCTACAATGTCTCCTATCAGATTTTGTGTATTGAGCTTTTGTAATGGCTACAAAGATTAGGAAATATGTTTTCTCTATAATTAACCAAAATTTGGTTTTATAAAATAAAATTTTAGCTGCTTTCCAGAGTTTCCTCTACTGACAGGCATTTCAACAACTGTCGTAGAAAAAAAAATGTTAAAAATCTAAGCATTTACAAGCATGAGAACGCTGTTTCTCACTGACTTTAGATTTTACTGTCAGAGATAAGATATGCAAACGTAATAGCTGTTGTAAAGAACATAATGTAGAACATACTTATCTCTTTATGCTTGTGAAGAAGTACTTTCTTATTCAGAGAATTTAATTTCAGAATAGAGTATGGCAACGAACAATACCAGAAATGAACAAACCAAATCGGTTTAACGATTTGTTTTATCTAGCAGTAAGGAAGTGCTAAGAATCACAGCCTGCAGGTTGGAATGCAGCTCTGCTGTGCTGAGTACTCCTTTAGCACAAGATTCCACACTAAGCATTTCAAACACCACTGTGCACCACAACCTCAACAGGGCTGAAGATCCTGCTGTGCTTAGTGCTGAACTGAGGCACAGAAGGACATGGATCTCAAAGACCTGCATTCTTTCTCCACCCAAACATTTAGTTGCAAATCTGTGTAAAGCATTTCTAAAAGCAGCAAGAAAAAGTAGTATGTTTATATGAACTGTTGCCATTTCAGGTAGGTAGTCGGGAAAACGTATTGCAAAAGGGAAATAATGCAAAACTCTTTTTGCATTCCAAAGGTGTTCACCTTCAGCAAGAGCCCTATAACGTAGCAGATTGACAGGAGAGCCTGTCATCTTAATAACTTAACGAAGTGCATTGGTTCTGATGAAGAAGAATGTTACTTCTCCTGAGATACAAGAGAGTAATATAGAAAACTATGGAGAATGAGACAAAGAATCATGTTACAAGTAGTCTTCTGAAAATAAACAACGAACTACTCTTCAAAACTAAACGATTGGTTTCCTTCTTTTTCAAAATCAGTTCAACTTTCTTCCCATGCTGTCAGAACATTCTGTAACACATTTCCAAATTCTGGCAAGGATTGATTTAAAATATCAGAAAAAATCTCAAACCGGAACAAAGTCCAGTAAAATTTAAAAGGACTACAAATGTTTGTTACATTATTTGGATTTAACTTAACAAAAACAAAAGACAAACTCAGACCCTAAAGAACTGACAATATTTCTTGGGACTTCAGGCAGGGGAGGCAAATAAAATAGTGTGCACAACTATATTTCAGCAAGTTTGATCTTATACATGTGCTATTTCAAAAATACTAACGCTATGCAGTTCCAAAAAAGAAAAAATAAATAAATAAAAAATTCTGCTGACTAAATTAACTAATTACCACTAGCAAATGAAGATGAAAATATCTCAGTATAGAAAATTAGTACAAGTGCTCACTTGATATTTTCTTAATATAAATAAACTTTCTAGAGATTATGCATGTCTTTTTTTCCCCCAAAATCTTTCACATTGGTATATATGAAAAGAAATGTGTAAAATGTTTTACTTTCAGGCTCATTATCTGTTCCCTGAAAGTGTACATTATTTCATTTCAGTTGATGTTCATCTCCATTCTGCTTTTTTTAAGCATAGTATAGTAGATTTAAGTTGCATATTTACCATAGGTCTGATCTTCCATGGTGCTCAATATAAAATACTCACTTGCATCATATTGTTTGCTTCCCAGAAGCAATTACTTCTAAGTAAACTGGTACATTTAAACTCTCATTAAAAATCGTTAAGAGTATAATTCCTAATTATTTCCTAAAAACATGAGGAAAAATGTGGGCCTATGACAGGGAAGGAGGAATTGTGATAACCACAGTGCAAAGATACAGGTTACACAGAAACATTTTTTTCCCTAATGAAAGCTTGCTTAATTATGAATCTTGCACATTTAAGGAAACTTGACTCATAATAACCAGAAAAGATGGGGACACAAAAAGATGCTGTAAAGTTACATCTTGTGAATAAAAGCATCACCTTTGAACATGTTACTTTTTCAAGTAACTGAACAGAAGTTTTATTGATATTCTAGCTTTTGCATATCTGTTAAATACAGGTTTCTCGAGCCTTGCTTATCAGGCTTTGAACACTATTTTATTCATTTCACAGAGGTGAAGAGTAATCATTAGAAATATTCAAAATTAGCAGGAAATTTTATAAGAATATGCAACCATCTAGAGGAATAACATGCCTGTGGTCCACCAATCCTGCAGTTGCTGACAGCAAGCTAGCACTGTAGGCAAATTTGAAATCTTATTCCTTTTTTTCCATTGATCTGATGACATGAGTAGCAGTAACTTATTGTCCATTACATGGCTCATGGAAATCCCAGGCCATTGTCCTCGTCATGCACAGACTAGCTGTAAATTTTAAGTGCAGGGAAACCAAAATATGGATGAAGTGTTAGAACTACTGTGCATGCACTTCACCATTGGTATACACTGTCTTTGCTTTCAGACTTCAGAGAGATAGTTACCCCCAACACATTAAAGGCCCAGCTGAGCCGCTCAGGTCTTTCACTTTTCTTTTCTACAGCTATTTCATTATAACTTCTCTGTCACAAGGAACAGAGAGTGATACATGGTCTCTATCTTCAGCTGCAGAGCCCAAGGAATGCAGCGAGCATACAGAACTACACATCAAATGACCCCACCACTACGAATGCACACACTCCTGCGTGTTATGAAACCAGGCCTACAGGAAAGGGGAGTCAACCAAGGTAAAGCAGAAGCCTATTGTCCCTTTCCAGATCTCTGTGTACACATCACAAAAGCTACTAAGCTCCAGCTGCAGCAAGTGCTACCACAGCTATGCAAGTGTTCTCTGCTCTGAAAGGAAAGCAAAGCAACTGGACTTTACTCTTCCCAACACCATTACCACCTGCTTTTGTTATTCTTGTTTAGCTCCTTGCAGTATTACCAACTGACCATCTATGCTTCCACAGTGAATGTCAAGTGGACTTCTGCCGTAGTACGTCTGTAAAGCCAGACAAAGGAGCAGAGACTTGAACTCAAGATAAAAAATTACTTTAAATTTTTACTGAAGACATTTCTTTCTGTACTTCCAAAAACTCCTAAAGACAATTATAGTCTTTAACCTATATACCAAAAGCCTCTTTCAGCATCTAAGCATATCTCAACATCTATAGTCTGGTTCACAAACTTTATACAACACAGGTGTAGAACTGCAGCAACAATACATAGCTACATACAGTATTTTCTCTAGAGCAAATAAAAATATGCAGAAAGGGAAGAAAGACACAGTATATACAGAGAGTTGCTTTTGGTAATAATCCACTTTATAGTAACAGATAACAGTGTTACTATTTTGCTGTTTTCTTTTAGCACAGATAAAATATTTCCTCAGAGTTTTCTTTAACAGTCATGAGATTATCACAGTTGGTGTAACAGATGTTGGTCCCTAGGAAGAATGGCCTGATCCTGTAAAACCTGCTTTCTCATGTGCAGGCCCTTTGAAATCAGTGGGATTTATGTAAATAGGGATTTGCAGGATTAGATTTACAGTCTAGGGAGTCTGCAGTACTTCAGTCATACGTGTTCTAGTTTTGTTGCCGGGGAACTCAATACACTGGAATAGCTTCTGAACAGGCCTTTACAGAACATCCTTTACAGAAGCAGTATGAATCTGAACACAGTCCTTGCAACATAAATTCAGCATTACGACTTTGAATTACTGTAAAACAACCCCTCCTGCACCAAATGAGGTTCAAAGAGATCAGATGAGGTCCATAGTAACCAACAAAATACAAGGATGTCCCTCACACTTACAAACCTGGTTAAAGCGAAGAAAATAAATTAGAGATTCTTTTCTCCTTTCTTTGTTTCTTTCATTGTTCCTAAATGGAACACAACATTCTATGTGCATATTTTCTTCTTCCAGCATCAAAACTCAGAGCTACAAACATTCTGTATACAGTAACTTTGGGTTACTATGGAGACAGAAGGAGACTACTATTCAGAAATCAACAGACCTGCCTAGTGCAGGGACTTCAAAACTGGTGCTATTGGCAATAGACAAGCCATCCCCCACCACCCCCTATTCACATCCACTCTTGGGTACTCTCATACAGCCCCTGCCCACTCCTCCCTACTCTCATATCCTCTCTTTCCTCACCTCACCCATTCCCCACATCTGCACAAGTTGTGGCAGGAGTTGGGTTACTGCTGCAGTTTTCATTGGCAAGGAGGCAGTAATAGCCCAGAGCCACCTAGCACTGAAACGCTGTCAGAATCCAAAGAAGCTGATGAGTGTGAAGTCTCTGTGGAAACACTCTGTGAAGATGGGAAATGCCGACATATTTATTAATCACCGGTGATGTCCAAAGAAGCAGTTACGATGTCGCTCAGCTGTCTGCCCCACAGGCAACAAGAAATATGCCACCATGCCACTGGTGGGGCCTCATCTTGAATCCTGTGTTCAGCTTTAGGCCACTACAGAAACTACTTTGAGGTGTTGAAGCAAATCCAGGGAAAGGGCAGAAGAGATTTTGAAGGGTCTAGAGAAAAAGTTCTGTGAGGAGCAGCTGAGAGGCTGCTCTTTAGCGTGGAGGTAAAAAGGAGACTGAGAGGAGATCTGAGTGCTCTCTATAACTATCTGAAAGGAGGTTGTAGCCAGGTGGTGGTCAGCCTCTTCTCCAAAGTAACAGGAGACAAGGCAAGAGGAAATGGCCTCAAGTTGCACCTGGAAGATTTATGTTGGTTATTAGGAAATAAATTGATTACCAAGAGAAGTATCAAACATTGAACAGGCTGCCCAGGGAAGCAGTTGAGCTGCTATCCCTGGAGGAATGCAAAAGATATGTAGATGTGGCACTCAGGGATTAGTGGTGACCTTGACAGTGCTAGGTTACTGATTGGATTTCAAGATTTTATATGTCTTTTCCAACTTAAGTGACTCTAGGATTCCATGTACTACTTTCAAAGAGGTCATGTGTCACTGTAACAGAGAAGTCAGCAACGAAAACCAAAGTAAGGCACCTTTGTCAATAAGATACATAATGAATAGAATGTGTACCAAACACCATGCACTTGAACTGGAAACTACATATCAAGCACCTCATGACAGACACAGCAGACTCATATGCTTGTATTATTACTGGAAAACAAAACACACATATAACAGAGACCATTTCAAATTAATCTGTTGTTGTTACTCTAATGCGCATATATTTCCAGAGTAGGTTGGTATCATCCTGTAGGGAACCCAAAGGAGCAGCGTACATGAAAGCACATGAAGATGCCATATGAATGCAATTTTGCTGCTCTCAGGACCCACGTGAGCTTCCTCAGACCTCAATATGATATCTCTGGTTATCACTGTGTTGTTATAACATGTAGGCAAACTTCAGCAGAATCAAATTTAAGAATTGTGGAGTCTTTTTGCAACTTTTGTGTCGTGTGTAGATTAATCACTACATTCTTTTCTGTTCTGCTGACACCTGTTTCCAGGGCATTTACCATGAAAGCCAAAAACTTCATAAAACATTTGCTAAAGCTGTCATTAATCACTTTTTCCAAAAATACAACCCATAACTACTGCTATTCAGCAGTCACATCTACATGACCTAATATTGTCACTTTATAGTGTCTCAGCTGCATTTTTTTGGTCTCTGACACACGTGCCTATCAATGGCAAGAGAAGTGTCATAAGCACAGAGAAGACAGAATCTCATTATACCGTAAAATGGAATTTAAGAAAAAAATCTATGTATAGCCCTCTCTGTAGGTTCCTTACCAGATGGAATTGGGAGTTCTGTGTTACTGCTCATACCACTGTGAAACACGTCAGCAAGCCCAAGTTACCAACAATATGACTTGAATTCTGACAAGGTCAAACTGGCTGGACTATATTTAAAACACTTTTATCTTACTGCAATAGGATAATGTGTTCTAAGACTATATACCACAGGAACATAAGACTCTTCTGCTGATTTACCCTAGGCTCAGAAGCTTATGCTCTGTACTACGCTTCAAGTTAATTACAGCTGAACAATGTAGAAGAACAGCACAGGACTCTAGCACAGCGCCAAGTGAAATAGTATGGCCTTCTGATCAATGAACACTAAGCAGACTATGTCCAGAAAAGCAATTACAAAACTGCAAAAGTCTGAGAGAAAGTTTGTGTGATTTTAGCTGCTCATTGTTTGTGAAGTCAAAGCTCAGAATAGAAGGAAATTTGACTACTGCATTAGCACCACTGAACCTTGAGATTAGAAAGGATTTCAAGTGATCACCTGAACCACTTCTCTGCTAGACAACTTGACCAAGTTTAGGTATGTCATTTTGGTAGGTGCTCCCTAAACCTGTCCTTGATAAAAATAATACTGTCTTCACAATTAGAAAGATATTGAATCTTTTTCTTGAGCATATTCTTTACTAATGTAATGTTGAGTCTTTACTTCTAAAGCTACCTATAAGCAAAGCTAATCAGAAAATTAGAAAGTTTCTGGCTACATCCAAATAATTCACACTTTTTTTTCCTCATGTACACAGAGCAACCAAAACTAGACAGCACAGAAAACCATGATTAGTTCTTTCAGTTGGATACAATTAGTAGTGTGTGAGTCCTTCCAGCAATTATTGCTACTTCATTCTAGGTCTTGGTTCACACCACTGAATGATCAATGTAAGTATTTGACTCTATGATGATCCTAGTTGTGAACCTGAATTACATCTTTGAACACACATTCTTTACATCACACAAATATTGAAGGACAAACAACAGATTAACTGCTGGCCCTAATGCTGTGTTTGTGAGTGCTAAGAAGTCATTCCAAATGTTCCAAAAAGGATTAATGCAGTATAACAAGTCTATTTAATTACTGAAAGACCAGTGATCCTCATTTTACTATAAGCAGCTTTTCCTTTATTTGAAGGTTGTAAATAGAACAGAAATCTTTACAGGACAACTACAATTCTTGTCCCAGAATATTCAAGTTATATCCACAATGTAGTGAAACAATACATGAAAGGCCAAGGACTACATACACACACTGCATTTGTGTGTGACAATGCAAGATCAACACGTTTTAAAATGCACCAGAACTCCTCACTATGAAATGCAGAAAGCAATTCTTGTGCTCTATGTAATGTGATGTTTTCTTAACTTAAAAAAAAAAAAAAAAAGGGTAGCAATTAAGCCAGTTAAAGTAATTACAGATAACTTTAAAACAAATTCCCTTGGGTTTAATAAAACCAGCTAAGTCTCCGACTCCTACAACATAAGCCTCTATAAATGACAGAACTGAAGGCGGTAAACTCACCTATGAAAGCATATATGGTAAAATCACAACTTGATATCATTTAAACTATATGTCTGAATAAAACAGTGCAATCAATTTTTCAATTCTCTTTTCTGCCCAAGCTAGTTATTCTTTAACTGGAAGTTAAACAATAGAATAAATTTTGATGTTAACCCTTGTTTTGCTGTAAACTGCACTGTTTCAGTATCAACTGGGAAAATGCATGGACAGACTTCTTTTCATTTTTAAATTATTGTCACTTCCCACTCTGAGAAGCAGACACAGTAATTTTGTAGGTGTTGGTATGGCTAGCTCATTACCAACCCTGAAATATCATCATACAGGAAGGAATGAGGAAAGCAATAACTTAAGGAGTAAAAGTAGATGGCATACTAGGTCCAAAAAGCACAGGTTACTAATTATTTCAGAGTGTTTCACTACAATCAGCTGGGGCTTCAGGCAAAGCTAGACCCTCTAAGACAAAACCCTGCATAAGCCCTTACAAACCAAAAATTCTCTCCTCATCAGCTGCCTCACAAACCAGACCTTGCCAAGTCTGGGAGATGAAACAGGATGGCCAGCATATTCCAGACACACTGCTACATTAGCTTGGGCTTCCTCTCACACCTCACCAGACTCCTGACCACCCATCCTGTGCATGGCACCACAGTGCGGGAACTTCAGTGTGTTCTGAGCTACCAGCCCACTTGACTGAAAACCTGTGATCAGAGTAGAAAGGAGGGGGAACCAGACTGAAATCATAGGCCTCTCCTGCAGGCACTGCAAATGCTCCCTTTGTGGCTGAATGTGGATAAACATCCATACAATGGCCCCATAACAACTGTTTCTTTTATCTGTCTGGAGTACATTTTTCCTTCACTGTCCCAGGGCAAGAAAACTCAGAGAGCTCTCTGTACCATGTCCCATCCTCAAGGGCCAGCCCTGCTCAGAGCCCCTGCTGAATGAAACACCGGTGACACGAGCAGTGGTCCCCACACAGACCCGCTCCCCTGTGAGGGGCCAGCCCTGCTGCATGGTTTCACTCTGACACCCTCTCCCACAAAGTGGTACCACCGCAGGGCTTACAGGGAAGGAATGCTTTGTGCCGGCCCTCCCTGCTTGGGCAAGTTTCCTCTGTCTGGGCATGAGAAAACTGGGTACAACATTTCTTTATGATGCAGAGCCCTCTTGGGGGCTGGGCACCAGCACATGGGTTTTGTTTGCAGTGGAATACAGGAAATTTTTAGCCAGTACATTATCTCCTTTGTCACAACCCTTGCTGGGGCAGCACTGCAGCAAGTGGTATTCTCTCTCCCTGGGATCAGAGGCACAAAGATATTAATTAACTTGACTGTGGTCACCCAGGGAGACACGGCAGTGCTGGGGACCAGAGACAAGGAGTTTAAGTCCCTGCAACTAAACATTGAGTCATACTTTACATTGTCATCACAGTGATAGCATTCAAGTTCCTTGCACCAGCATTCCCACCCTCTTCCTTCAGAGGAACTATGTAACTGCTATTAGAAATCACACCTAGCTTGCAGAGTTTCACACAAAAGGAAAAGGTTTCATCATTTACAAGTGCACAGGAATGCTGTATGTAAACATACCATCTGATATTTTTTTTTCTTTTTCGAGAAACAGAAGCGAACAAGTTTACAGAGAAATCAGGTGTACTGCGGAAATACAAATCTGATCATATGCTGCAAAAGTCAGTGCCTAGTGCTGTGAAAGAATATGGGGTTTAAATGGTGTCAATTCAATTGAATAAATCTACTAATGTGAGCAAAGCCTAAGGCTAAGGACTTAAAATAAGAACATACAAATTATCTGATGACCACAGGAATACAAATTTACTTCTTTTATAATGGCACCAGTACTAGCTTATAGACTTTCTTAACCAAGCCACGTTTTTTTACAGATCCAGTCACTGATTTTGAAAGGCAATACTTCCTAAAACAGTGTCACAATGCAGCGTATGATTAGATGCAATACCCATTTCAATAAAATAAACTGTCCCAACAGTCAAATTGTTGGTAGTTATGGGAAGCACAAAGCCTACATCAAGAGGCTGACATTAGCATCTGAGATACTGACAGTGGGCAGTCTGTCAGGGTAAGGGGCCAATGACTGCCCCCCACCAAGAGTAATTCTTAAGGACAAGCACCTTCCCCTAGAGATAATGCATTTCATTTTTTTTTTTTTTAAGAAGGAATATAAAGATTATTCTTTCTCCTTTTTACTAAGTTTAGATACTGCATCAAGCATAGTGTGTAAAGTCCTTCACTTTAGAAACTATGACTGATCTTGAATACAAGCTAGATCTTTAGAAATTGATGTTTGGGTACTAAAGAAATCAATAGTCACTTATGACATTGACAAGAAACACTCCTCCATTTCACACCAGGAAATTATTTTGATCACTCTTGTTTCCTAAAAAGTGAAGTGGTGTGAATACTCATTAGATTTTCATCACAAAATATTTTCAAAGCAGAACCTTCTTCCCAGCATATCCCACTCACACAAAGCTCACAGTGAAATGGGATTAAGACTGATTGTGTTTGCCCTTGAAAAAAGTAGTGACCCCATGCACCCCAACATAACAAAATGCACAACAGTCTGAGAGAGGATGGAGTTTTCCTCCAGCTCCCAGAAATTCCCTCACCACTTCTTCTACTATGAAGGGCTGTCAATTTGTCCCCCTCACTGTCAGTAGACAATAGGTGGTGACATCAGGAGCACTTCCAAAGGAGGATACATACACTCTGGAGGGACACTGCAAAACCCACTGGGATGTAAATTTGGGGCCGAGGTCTTCTTGTCAGCAACTGTCACAAAGAAGTGGAGGAAGTGGCATGGCCGCTGAACAATAGAGAGGTCAAGCAGTTCGCAGCCATTTCATGACCCAGACAAACCAAGGTCAAGAGATTCAGGTAGCAACTTAGTCTGGGCATGAGTTACAGCACAAATGAATTGTTTTAACAAATCAGCTTTGGTCAATTAAACCTAACAAGATGCATTGCATCACATAGCAGGGTTCTTGACACTCAGGCCAGGAGCTGAGGCCAGCCTCATAAAACATGTCTTTTAACATGGCATAACAAATTTAAGGTAATCCATCTAGAAACTGCAGAGGTCAGAATAAGTTGTCTTGATTAGGAGAAGTTTTCACACTTCTAAATCAGGGACATTGGAATGTAGTCATCCCTTCAAAATGTCCGGCATCCTTTTCAATGGCATTACTCAGGCAATGGAAAGCTGATGCTGCAGTACGTATATATGCTATCTCTCAGACACCAGGCACATCCATAAAAACCTTCTAAGCATTTCCCTGTTAGGCACTTCAGAAAAATGGCTGAAAATTATTTGGCATTTTAAGTCAATGCAATTCACAAGCAAAAAATATATACTCAGTGAATATTTGTAAAGGCAAAGAGTTTGTAATTACTGGATTCTAAAGTGTGCACATAGTTTTGCTTCAATTTTAAAGAAAAATGTATAAATCTTAGGACACCTCAGAACTCAGCTTATGAAGGATATGGAAAGGTAATTGACTGCAAATTAAAATACAATACCAGGTTTAAGATAAATAGTTCATAACCATCTTTCAGTTGTTTAAATTGATCCTTTATGAAAATATGTATAGTAACTCAGGTTAATAGGGCTTGGAGATTAGGCAGTCAAATACATTAAAAATATGTTCAGACTATACATACTCAAAATTATGAATTGTCAAATAATTCCAAATAAAATAGAATATACTTACCCAGGCACAGCATTTGTGTCCAACAAACACAGGATTTTTCTCCTAATTTCTCCACAGTCACACTAAGTTTCTCAGAGTTCACTAACTGTTCATTTTTTACATTTGGCCTTCCTGTTCACTTTCTAAGGAAGAAAATTGGAATTGTTTTGATCAATTTTTATACGTATTTTTCTCATGGGGGAAATAATAAAAGGCCCACTTAAAGCCATAGAGATGCCTTCAGTGAACGTGCCTTTATAGAAGGGCACTGGAAAACAATCATGTCCCTTCTGGTCCAGAGATAAGCAATTATTTAACAAAAAGTGCAAGGTTTCTCTGAGAGAAAAGAACACATAATGATTGAAAGGGCTTCAGCTAAGCTTTCACACCATGCCACATCACAGCAACTTCTCCTTATTTGAATTCTATTTCTTGGAGTAAAAACAAACAAATAAACAAGTAGTTTTAAAATTCCAAGCACCACAGGCAGTTAGGAGCAAGTTAAGGCTAAAATTACGCCAAGGTGCCTATAATTTTAAGTCACCTTCCTGACTTGAAGAGGGATCTGGGATAAAGTAGGATGTAACACACAGGAGTCATAGGGCATGAAAGTAAAAGCTCTGGTCCTCAAACTAGTTAAAAACATTCAAAACACTATTATTGATAAACACATTTCAGACAATTAGCCCTTCCTCAAAATCCCCCCTCAAACACCAAGTCTGAAGTGCCCATCTCCCACCACTCTCTTTGTGGGGGCAGGGGTGGTCAGGAATTAGAACAAAAGTCACGTGCCAGTGCTGATGTTCCTAAGAAACAGCTAAAGAAACATATTTATTTAAAATTTTAAAAGCACAGTATACCACAGAAGAGGAAAGAACTCCTGTCAGAGGAGAGCTGGGGGGGGGAGAGTGCAAGTAATCTTTTTGTAAATAAAAACATTGTGGGGGAAAAGATAAACAGCTGTGCTAGAAGAATGCTTCCAGCTTCACACACAAGTCACTGCTCCCAGATAGTACAACAGACACACTGAAGTGAACTCCATTTTCACTTAGACAAAGCTAAAAATCTAAGATTTACTTCCCCTTTACTAGCTTCTGAGGCTTTCAAACCTCCTCTAATCCAGGCTTCACTGCCCTGAGTCAGGTTTTTAGCAAAAACTTATAAAAATTCCACCAGAGTTTAAAAATGAAAAAATAAAAAAGAGATACTGAGTTAAATCATGAAACTTCCCTATAATGAATGGCATCCTGTTTGACATCTGTCAAACAAACTGACTAGTAACAGAGACTTTCTTCCCTTTTCACGTTCATTTAGTACTTGGGAAGTGGCACCAGGTAAGGAGCCTCCTTCTTCACCGCACAATGGAAGGAGTAGCCATGTTGAGTTAGGATAGCCATTTAACTTGATTTTAAGATCATCCTAATCCAAGAGATCTCATCAGAGAAACAATTCATCTTGCTGTTGAGACTGGAACGTAACACTTTAGGAAACTTGTTGAATTACTGTGTTTGGCATTGTGGACCACCATTTCAGAGGGCCACCTGCCCCTGACATGACTATGTTACTACACTAGCAGTAGGGAAGAGGAGAAGGACGAAAAGCAGTAAAAAAGGCAAAGCTAGAAAAAGAAGTGGACTTGACAGCAACCTCATGCAATTAACTTTAAAATCCAGCCTGCAGAGGCTTTTAGCAATTGTTTGCTGAAGTTTTCATAGTTACAGTAAATTCAATATGCATGAAAATTTAAGAAATTTATAACATAAAACTCTGCTTTAAATTGAAGTATTTCCTTTAGGAATTAGTGGTCTTATATATAGTTTAGAAGCATTCTTTTTGTTCACAGTATTATTTCTCTGTATTAAACTACCATGAAGCAAAAATTTTCTGTTTACTTTTCCATTCTTTTCTTTAATTTATAGCTTCTGGCTGTGGAACTAAGTGTCATTCATAAATTAACACTGACCTCTAAATTTTCAGCTAGTTGCACAGAATTTATTTAAACTTAAGTTTCTTTTGTCTTAAACACAATTGATGGTATTTAACCTTGTGAAAATTTCTCCTCTTAGTGTATCAGGTAAGAAAAATCAGCATGAGGTAAATGCTCCTTCCTAAAATGTGCATAAATTTAATTCCTGTTAACAACAGTAATATTGAATATAGAAAATTCCCTTTTCTTTCTCATGAATCTATCATATGACCCATAGTCCTGGTCTGACGGAAAATCTTTAAAATTAAAAAGAAAAAAATTAACATTTTGAATTCTTCAGATCTACTATCTTAATGTCAATTCACACAAAAACATTCTGAAAAATGAAAATTACTAAGTGACCTTTCAAAATGTTTCAGTATCCAACATCTTCATAAACAAACTATAATAATCAACTGGAAAACATTATTACCTCCATACATACACTGAATTAACCTCCATTTCCTAACGTCTTTCCAAATGTCTTTCTTGTCTGTAATTTTCAGTACACTAGAGACAGTTGACAAAATAGTTATCCAAAATCTTACATTAGAAAACTAGAAAATAATATAGTGTCTTTTTCAGTTGACACAAAAAAAGGGGTTTTTAAAAGACATTTTCTGCATGCCTCAACAGACTGGAATTGTCCAGAGTAATTCAGTTTTTAAAAAGGCTTATTATTCCCTATGAGATTTTTAAACTACAAAAAGCTCTTCTCATACTAGAGCATATAAAATATAAACTCATACTTCTGGTTCTCTACTGACTTTCTTATTCAAAATTGAGACTTAGCACAGGGGATCAGCATAGCATTTCACTGTGCAAGAGACAAGGTCCTACAGCACATTGAAGCCCGTAGGTACAGGCAGTAATAAGCTCTATTTCCCTGTTGTTCCTACTGTAATCATAATTTGCTGTGTAAACTCCCAACAAATCACCTTGCTCTTTTGACAGAACCTTCTGCAAAACAGGCAAAATGTTCTACTGTGTGTTCCTAAGTATTCAGAAGGAGGCAAATCATTAAGATTAAAATAAATAGGAACAATCAGGAAATGGTTTATTCTTCTAGGCCCATTGCTTTTTTATTAATTGTATGTGGGAGCATCAGTGCGCACAAGAAATGCAAACCCTCATCCAAAATCTATCTGGGTGGTGTGGTATTTAGGCATATGACCATAACATGACTTATTCAGGAACTGCTTAAAACATTATTTTGAGTGTGATTTTAAGTGGAATTTCATGTAGTCACAGCAAACTAACCAAAACAATTTTATTATAATTTTAAAATATGAAAAGAATGACTGCACAGTAAATTTTCTGTACTTACGGAAAGAAAACTAAAGTGTAACATAAAAACTACTATGCAAACCTCTTTCAAAATTTGAGCTCCCTATAGACATAAATCCACAATATTCAAAAAGCCTTTAAAAAGACCAAACCATTGATAAACCCACCCACTCCTGCAGTTCAGACATATCATGTTAAAAAAAGAATTACAATTCCTTCTGGAAGGAGGGCACGTTTTTCAAGGCAAGACGCACATGTTGCCAGGACTGTCTGAATTGGGAAAGCGATATCCCCACTTGGCTAGGGATTGCCAGTTTGCTGGCATTAAGCTAAAGGCAAAAGAGTTTCGGCAGCACCCTGCACCGCAGCTGAGGTTATCTGCAAGAGCGCTTTTCAGGAGTGCGGGCACCACACCGGGGTGTGCCCGTGCCCCCTCCCACATCCCCCTGGCAGGGCACGGCACCTGCGGCAGGGCAGGGCACTGCCAACCTCCCTGGTGCACGGGCAGCTCAGCACAACCGTCTTGCACACTAAGTTCTCCCCTTGGCTGGACAGTGCCCTCACTCTTCTCTCATCTTTCTCTTGCCTTTTTTTCTTCCCTGGCCCAGTACCCTCCCTCCAATCCTCAAGAGACGGGACTCAGTCTGGCAACTCAGGGACTCACATAGACCAGGTTTCCTTCTGCGCAGCCCTTTGGGTAGAGCTGCTAATCCTTCTTATTAATTAACAAGATAATAGCAGTTAACCGGAAAGCAATATTAATATTAACTATCTAGGAAACTTCCAACAGAAATGATTTATTCTTTTTGCCAATTTCCTGGTAACAAAGTCACACAGCTGGAGCTGTGGTAGCATGTTGATGGCGTAAGAAGATAAAAAACCAAGAGTGTTTGAACACTGTGGGACTGAGGACATCTGTATCTATTTTCTGCCACACTCCCTGGATAGTTTAAAAGATCCTCTCCTCCTCTGACTCCGGAGTTTAACAGCTGGGAATGTGGGCTCCCCCAATTATATCACCCTTACATAAGGACAAAGGGGAGTGTAAACAGTAACATGACTGATCAGAGAAATGTACTCTGAGAGGCACATGCACTAAAAACACTTTAAAATGTTAACATTTACATGTACCACTGCTTCAGTTCTTTAAACTCTCAAAGCATTTCTCAAGGTCTACTAAGCTTCATTCAGTATATGCTGAATTACCTAACGTCAAGTTTGCATTTTATTTTCTGCAAAAAAAAAGTAGCAGAGATGATGAGGGAATTAGGAATTCTGCAGACAAGGAACATTGCTATAGATATTTTATGTTTTAGGAAAAAAAATAAGGCAATTTTTAGCTTTTTTTAATTAGTCACTGTAAGAGTAAGTAAAACATCTATCTGAAGGAGGGATTTATATTATCTTGGTTCTGTTGCAGCAAACAAGTACTGCAGCTTTCATTCACTGATTGTCAAAAACTTTCCAATGTGCCCACTGCAATGCGGATGCCAACCAACGAATCAAAGGCATTCAGCAACTAGACAAAGAGGGTCTGATGCCAACCTCGGTGCCACTGGCAACCATTATTGGCATCAAGCACATTGTCTGCCTTTTTTTTCCCCTCTCCTGGCACTCGACAAACAAAATGGCGGTTCTTGTAGAAACGGGAACACAGCATAAGCGCTGCACTGAATCACATATCATCAAATGATTTTATGGACTGAAATGCATTTCATACCAAATGATAGACACTCTCTGATGCTGACAGGGAAAAGAAAGAAGGCAATTCTGTCAATAGAAACAATGTCTATGCCATTTTCAAGTTTGGGTTTTATAAAAGATCTGTGTGGGACATACACACACCCCTGATACCCACAAGCAGAGCCCCATAGAAGCGTGTTATGATTAAGAATTATTTTGATGTGAAGCATTGATTGCAGTGTATACTTCACATTTTCTTCCTCCATTTCCGTCAAAGGAGCAGCACCGCAACTATGTCAATCCTCTTTTCTTTTTCTTTTTTCTTTTCTTTAAGGGGATAGCAGAAAGGGAATAGAGGGGGAAAAGATACTGAATTTTGAGATGAGCAAAAAGTAGAATCTGAGGAAGTTCGTCAATGATAGAACTTCATAGATCAGTCTTTATTTCTTCTCTCAGGGCAGACGTGGAAGTAGAAGCTCTTTTTGTTAAGAACTGAAAAGATTATTGACACTTCTAGATCTGGAAATTGTCAATATATTGTAACATTACTCTGTACTGCAATGCGGATGCCAACCAACAAATCACAGACATCCTAGGCTAAACAAAGAAGGTCTGATGCCAATCCTGGTGCCACTGGCAACCATCACTGGCACTCGAACTATCCTTCCTCCTCTTTTTTTCCCTAATCTTCTATTTTAAAGCAACAAAAAAAGCAAACTACTTGGCCCCTTTATTCATTTTATGTGCTAATTCCTTCTTCATATTTCGTTCAGGGATTTAATTGTTTCTGTTTCCACTTAGTTTTTACATGGTGCTATTAGGCGTGTTTATATGTTCTGAAAGACAAATAAAAAGCAAAACGCCATATGTATAATGCAGCATTTTGGTTGACTTCATGCGTGTCTTTCACAAAGCCTGGCACTCTTAATCAAGTACACTGCAAAGTACCACAATTAACCTGTTTTCAATGAGTATAGAGAATAAAAGTTTGATAAAATTGAAAAAAAATACATAGATAACTTAATATGACTTCTTCAAGAAGAGAGCCAACAGACATTAATGGAAGATTTACTGTAAAGCAGCAAGACAGATACAAAATACCTGCAGTTAGCAATAAACAAAAGGGTCTTCTAAGAGTGACTTGGTATATAGAAATGAGCCAGCTTCATTTCCAGTATATTCTCAAAGTAGCGTTGTGTAACTTTGAAAGCTATAACATTATAGCATGCTTCACTTACTAATTTCCAATCACACAAGTGTTTTAAATAAACTTATATCCTCAACACATTTAAACAACAAAATCAGCTACGTCCTGCAATTCCTTCTCCCACTTCAAGTTACTGGCTTCCAACAACTCATAAGTCGACAGTGTGTTAAGAGTACTCTGACCTCAGTTTCTTTGGCTCAAGAGCTACTTAAACTATTTTGCCTCCCTTTGTAGTTTTGACTTTTAGAGACAGGTAAATCCATAGAATTAATCAGTAATCTATGACATACGCTATATGCATACAAAATATAATTTGAATTTTTTTTCCACAGAGGGAGTTTAAAGGTACAAATTAATTGTAATTAAGCTATTTTGTTTAATGTTATCAAAGAAATCTTTCTTCCTATGTTATTTGGGATCAGATTTACCAGACTCTGCAGCTACTTAAAGTCGCTGTAAAATATCTGAATGTGTCTACTGCTTAGGAGAGACAAAAAACACAAAAAATACAAGTAGGTGGGAAAAAACACCCACTTTCTTTTCATGAAAAATAATCCACTAAAAGGAACCTGATTTATACATTCACAAAAACAGTTCTTCACTTGGATGAGCAAATGCTAAAAGAGAAATTCACTTAAAACAAAAATATTGTATTGTGTATCTGTTCTCTTAAGGAATGGATATACACCAAATGCATGCAATTTTACTTTTTTGTTACTAACAAAATCAATTCAATTTGTTTTCCAGTTAAATCCTGTAGTTATTAATCAGGCATCAGATAACAGCCTGCCATCTGCCCTTCTGCAGGCCATTTCTACCTACTACCAGGCCAAGTTGTGAAATGGCCCACCATCTGCAGATGGTCGAACTTTCCCTAGTTGAGATCTGTGGCTAAAAAAGAATTTCTTTATTACTGCTGATCAGTCAGCAGTACAAAGACATTTAGAAGATGGTGTCAGTACCAGAAAGAACCAAAATTACACTAACAGAGAAAAGTATTCCAAAAGACTTAGTATCAGAGGAAAAGAGGGAAAAAAAAATCTTCATCTACTTACAGCCATTTACAATTTTAGGGAACCTGCCTATGGGTTTTGTTATTGAATATGCAATATAGTTAGTAGGTTTTCCCCCTGATACATGATTATCAGAAGCCCTCTTTTTATTTGCATTCTGTAATACTGAGTTTAAGAAGCTTTTCCATAGAGCTCCAGCAATTTTCCACATTTCAATTACCTGCCAAATAAAAGTGTATGAGTGTGATTATGAAAATATAGTCTTCATAAAAATTTCTCAAAATATTATGACCTGGATCTTTGCTTTAAAGCTCAGAGAAATAAGATGAGCTATTGATGTAAAATATTAATAAAACGTTACATAACGTATGCTGCAATTCTGATACTATTTAGTATTTTTAAGAAATATATCAGTGCTAAAGTATTTTCAAGCTTTGTTTTTATAGGTATAAGAAAGTCTACAATTGCTCTTCAATGGTCAGTTTAAGGATGACTTCTTGATTATTTTTAGCTACAAACACAATAATAAATATTTGTAGTATTTATTGTGCAATTGCCTAACTGCATCTGTTATTAACAGTACTGGGATGGGCGGTTTGTGCTTTTTTATTTTTTTTTGAAAACACACTCTGAAAAAAAGAAGAATGGTTTCTGAAGTCACAATTGTATATTGCCACTTTTTCACAAAAAATAAAAGGCACCTTCAATGGATTGGAAGTACTGCCTTGGTATGTGTCTCTCTCTCTTGAAAGAGGCACGTATGTCAAATATGCATGTCATTTACACAGGTCTGCAGGAATACGTGTGTGTTTAAGTATATACGTATACATGCTGATTTACAATTGGATATGTACCCACATTACATCTACAGACCACAGAACAATGTTTCACTGGAAGCCAGCCCACAGGAGAAACAGGGCTACTTGGAATCAGAGTTTGACATACTAACATAGAAACATGACAATCTGCTTCCTACCTTGCTCCTGCACGTAGTATGCCAAAAACAAATCAAGCTCCTTGACTGATACTGTTATGTGATGTGGCTGGACGCAAAGTGCTGGATTTGTGCAATGTGGGGATTTCATGAGACGTTCTCCATCCGTACTTTCCAAGGGGATGCCTTTGAATAGGATCACCATGACTAGGTCCAGACGCCAGACTTTGTCAGCCTGTCGCAGGCAATCGATTCTCCTAATCTTGCCCTTCTGATCAGGATTGGACAATACACAGCATGGGTGCTTCTTCCCAGTAACCGTGAGCACAAAATCCTCCCGGAACTCTTGGCGAATATCTTTGCGCAGCTTGGCCAGGAGCCTGGATGCCCACTTCTGTTTAATTTCAGGCTTTTCACTAAGTAGCTCATCCTTGACTGCTCTTTCCTCATCCTTTGACATTCGTTTCTCATGTTTTTTAAAATACTTGCGTTTTCGAGCCTGAAGATTGAACCAAGTATAGGCAATTGCACGGACATGTGGAAGAAGTGCCTCAATGAACGGGTGAAATTCATCCTGTGGAAAGAAGTGAAGGAAAAAAAAAGAAGAAGAGAACAAGAAAACTCAAAGTCAGCAAGTTCTCATAACCAAAGCAGTACCAAGAAAGGTTTCTGAAAATCTTTAACTGAAATACAAGATGAAGAGAATAAACACTTAAAATTTACGCAAATTTCTGCAAAACACCTTTTATGAAATTATTACAGTTGTCAAGCAGCAGACAAAAAGTGCATAGAGAACCACATTTTTCCCATGTTTCATTCTTTAAAAGAACCATGTGAAGATTTTATTTTGTATTCCTCCCCTCACTTCATCCCACAATGCCGCAGAGACAACATAATTTAAGAGATGCTACCAAGATGTTTTGTTCCTAAGATTTAAATATTTGAGTGAACAGCTAACATCAAGAAAAGTACCATTGCACAAAGAGAACACTATACAGTTTTAAAAAATCTGAGCAGAAATGATGAGAAGGCTGAGGCAAATGCCACAGTTCATTTCTCTTCTCTGTGGCACAGAAACACAAAGCATATACATGCTCAGTGTAATGCCACACCGTTCCCGCTTTTGGAGCATGCTCTCAGCAAGAGACTGCTGGTGGCACAAAGAGCATGCGCCATTAAACTTGATCCATTTTCTTATCAAACATCCAACATTCCAGCGCTGAAACAGCACCATTCCAGTGGTGGTAACTAGAGAAACCAGCATTAAGTAAGGAAAAGCAGGCAAAAGACACAACATGTCATATACAAATCCTGAACAGAAGCTTCTGTACTTGCAGCTCTTCTGGCTTCCCTCCCACCGCCCCCAAACTCTGTAAAATTAAGAGTTTATGAAGGTGAGAACAAAAATTACATTTATGTCCTTCCAGCAGCTCCACTGTGGGTTTTGAAGCCCCACAGAGTCAGTTAATTTGTTAACTGATCACATGAGTGTGGCAATTATTCTAAACCCCTTAAAAATCAATCTGAGGTGTACAATGAAAAATGGCAACTTGGCACAAACTTTGCATTCTTTGTGTTTCTGCATGCTGTGGCAAAGAGACATTATGAGTCCACCGCTGGTCCAATGCTGCTTTTGTGAAATCCATGCAATTTATTTACAGTTTCAAAATATCCCTTTCTGTCATTTGGCTTCACCTGCAAGTTCTTATCTTCTGCCTAGCAGCAATATGGATTGCATTAAGGAGGTAATGCTTAGTTGTTGTCTACAAGCACATCCTATAGCAATTAAATTAATTTGGTTTTTCTGCTTAAAGTACCATCCTACACATCCACGTTAATATCTAAATAGACCTTCCCCAAAAACTTATTTTCCATGAACAAATCTGCTGTTTAAAACAGTGCAATCTGCTTATCAAACATTACTATATTTTGAGTTGAAAGGGAGACCTTAGGGGAGGTATCTTTCTTCCTGTGTGCAGGCATATTTAGTTTTAAATACCATGCAGATTGCTCATCATACTTAGTGGCACAGTGCAATCAAACTAAAACTGAACCTTTTTTATGCAATTATATTCAAGAATACAATTAACAAACTACTATTTTAGTTACGCTGCTAGACAAGGAATGAATTATGTTTAATCAATAGGCTGATTAACTCCATTAGGTAAAAATGATGAAAGTATAACTAATGGTCTCCATTACAGAGTGCAGACTGCCATTACAGAAGCTTCAGGCAAAGAATTCCATGTTTAAGTCTTTGAATTTCAAACAAACTTCAAAATTTCCTGAAAATAAAAAACCCACTAGATCTAGTTACCTCTCTACCCTAACCATCCTTAAATCAAACTGAAAACAACAGAAAAGTTACAAGCAGTTTACCTATGGTCATGGTGTCTTCACAGGGGAAAAAAATAAGCAAAGGGAAAAAAAATTAAGCAAAGGGGGGGGGGGGAAGGAAAAAAAGAGCAGAGAGGCAATGTAGGAGGATACTTCAGGACATAAACTATTTCATTACGCTATGATGCTCGACAAAGACCTACAAAGGCAACAATTAAACTGATTAGTAGTTTCCAGCACAGATTTGAACAATTCTGATTCTATACTGGCACATAAAACTAGGCTGTGGAAAGAGTTAAACCACAATCTGTTCTTTGTGTGGGAAGGCAGTACTGCTCTGAGCAACCACAGCCCATGATAAGACTTCCCTATCTTCATATGCTTTCTGATGCCATGCTTTTTTTCCCCTCAATTATAACTACTAAAGAAAGTTTATTTTTTTTCCTACAGAAGTCATCTTAATTGATGTATTCAAAAAAACCCCACATTTTTTTAAAAATTAATGGAAGCATAAATACTGTACAGATTTAAATCCTCACAATTCATTTTAGGCTGAATAAAACAGATTTACTATAGATTGTGAAAATTCTAACATCTGGGGCTAAAGGTGGGGTGAAGGCAGGTGGCTGAAGAGCTTTGGGAGAAATTAATTTTTGCCATAATATAATGGTTTCCCCTACATCTAAACAGACTTTGGCATTTATAACTTAAAATGGCAATAAAATAAACATGGATATATACTAGTTGAATACTGCACATCTAGTTTTAATTTTGAAGAAGAGCATCATAAACTATTTCAGAATGACTATGCCTTGAGGTAATGTATATAGTATTAACAATAATAACTTATAGCATTTTATATCTATGAAAATTTTATAGAGAATTTCACTGTTTAAATTCCAGCCTGTAGTAGTGGAATGTTTCCTTTCCAAAGACGGGAAAAAAAGCCCAGAACATACACACCAAAAACTAAAACCTTTTAAAAACTGTATTCAGATTTCTCTTTCACAGTATTATTAAGTCCTAAAGATATAAATATAGGTTAAAAGTGTGAAGGAGAACACAGCAAAGAACATTCTATTCTAAAGCAATTTTATCACACATCTTTGAGCTATTCATTTTGCACCTGGAGTATTTTCAAAAGAAAATACTACTTGACATGGAGAAGTGCCCATAAAAATGATCCTAAATGGACATTTGCAATTAATCATACACAACTTTCAACAAATCTCCTAATAAGATATCTACAGAATTTTATTTTCCCCCCTTAATATCCATATAGGCAATAGTGAATTATTTTTGTTTTCATGTGGCACTCATCCATGTGTCACAGTTGCTCTTGCATTGAACTGATTTATGATGGTAAGATTTTCAAATGTCATATCAAATACCTCAGGTAAACCATTGTGCACTGGCAATTTAAATTGAAATGGAAGTTACTATGTAACATCTATGTTGCGAGTACAGGAAAAAAAAAGTAGTCATCTAATAACAATAGATAGGCCAGGTTTTCTTTATGGGAAAGATAAAGAGAATATGCAGTGCTCTTCTCCTATCTTCTACTTTTAAACTTTGTATCAGCCCATGGAAGTTCAAACTGAGGACTGTTCAATAAATACGCTGGGCAAAAGTATAGACACTTTCTACAGAAAACTTCATCTATTCAATTTCCCTGCATGGATTTTCTCATGCCTAGTGAAACAACATATCGGAGCAAAAGAAAATACAACATATTCTGAGTTTCTGGACTACCATGACATAAAAATAAACCACAGTAAAAATATCAAAAGAGAGAAAGCACTAAAAGGTGCAGTAACTGCCTCATATTCATGCCTCAGCAAGACAGATAAATGCAGTTTCCACTTCTTCCAAAACACAGAGAAAGAGTTACATGGGAAAGAGAGGACGGGAACCCCCAGAATTAAATTGCTTTTGGTAAGTTTTCTTCTTCCTTGCAGTTATTTTCACCCACCAAACTTTTATTGAAAGTGTGATGGATAACACTCAAATTGCCAAGGTTTGTCTTAAAGCTGTACTTTGGATTTTAGACTTGTTTCTAAAATATGTTTCAGCGCTGTCTCGGCACAAACTGGACTACCGCTTTCATTAGTAGCTCCGTCCAAACAGGTGTTCTGTGTTTACTTTTACCAAAATATTTTCTTCTGAACATATACTACCACAGTCAATGTGCATTGCAAGAGTCCTAGAGACAGAGAACACAATAGAGAGAGCAATTCTGGCAGTAATGCTTAAATGCAGTTGCTACTCAAAGTGAGCTGAATCAATCTTTTGCCTTAAACAAATAAAGGACGCAAGGTATAAGTTCTCATAGCTAGTGTAATTTAAATTTTTTGATTATGTAGAGGAAAAATTATTTATGAACTGCTCTTATCATTCCAAGTAGGTAGAAAAAGATTCTAAACTAAAATCAATTTGCTGCAACTATATTCCATGTATGTCTCACCAAGTGGGAATTGTCTCTGCATGGCACATGATAGAGCGTGATTGTAAAATATTACGGAGAAGGTATCAATGCTTAAAAGCCAGGAACAGCTTTCTTGGATTAATGGCAGGACAAGTACAATATAGTGTTTCTGTATACACTTGAGTGCAGTATTTTAACACAGATTTGTAAAGAACAAGGAAATCCATTACATCAATGAGTCCTAAAAGCAAATATATGAAGAAAAAAGTCATTAGAAGACAAAACAAGATAATGAATTACTGCTGTAAAAGAGGTGGTTGTGAAAATCTGTGTTTCAAATGCAAAAACTCCTTTCTTAAGTTATTCTCTCAGGTTTATACTGTGATGCAGAGGTTTTATTGCCTGTCAATAATTTCACACGCTGGACAGCCTACACAGAATTCATTTTTCTAACCACAGATTCTACAGTAAGTAAGTATTTCTATGTGTGTACCTGCAAGCATGTGCGTTATCTGTTACACAAAATCCTTCCTACGTTTCTCTTTTGAAGAAGAAATATCTCAATAGTACTTTTTTTCCAGCTTTCTGCCACTGTAGCTCACGTTTACTTACTGAAAATATCCATATCTAAGTCAATCACACTTAGATGCCAAACAAAATATAAACAATAAAAAATGTGTCAGCCAAAAAACTACAGGACTGTGTCCAATCACTGAATAAGCCTTATCATTGTTTCCATCTTCAATCACAATTTATGAATACTTTAGCCCTTTTGAATTACAGTGCTTTGTAACTGGGGAATAACTTAAATCGTATTTATTTATTCACGGTGCAACTGTAAGTGCATCATTGGCCTCTCTATAGCAGCCTTGCAGCAGATGTTACTTTCGCACATTTTCTGCTTCTTTAGCTATTTGTTGCACCAATGTAGAAGCAAGCAGTTATCGCTTAATCAGTTTACATCACATCCTCCTAAGACAGACTTTCACGAAAGCTGAAAACTATCCCCGGGCTTTGCAGACAGGGTTTACTGTCCGAAACAGGCTCCGGTGCCCCGGCGCTCGCTCGCCAACACCGTACGCCGGGCGACGACGCTCCAGGGGCACCCGGAGAACTTCCCAAACCTGCTCCCGAAACCCCTCAGGTTTCAAAAATTCGCGTTTTGCCGCGGCGGGGATCCCCGGTCGGACTGCCCCCCGCCCTCCGCGCCCCGCTCCGCGGCCCGCATCGCACCGCGCCGACCGCCGCTCCCCTCCCGCCGTCCCGGTGACAGCCGCCGCTCGGGATCGAAAAGCGGCCGCAAGTGCGGTTGTAAAAAAAGGCTCGGTCTTTCCCCGTGCTGGGGAGAGTGCACGCTCCCCCACTAGCACCACAATTTAGCGGGGAGGGGGAAAACGCCGTGCCCTTGTATAACCGAACGAGAAAACACTGCACAGCTTGGTCATCCCCGCTCACATCTCACATTGTTGGCAGCCTGCATATTATTAATTAAGTATAAGACGGGATTACTTCGCACTGGAGAGTGGTCGTTTTGTCAAAAAAAGCACTTTTCCTTTCAAACCCTTTCATTAAGGCTGTGTGTAAACAGGAGACCTGAAAAGAGTGCAAATCGTTTGATTCCAATCAAATCAATACTTCTCAAACCTGGTTTTTTAGCGTAATTATGCTCATTTCCAGTTTGTTAACCTTTGACTTCTTATGCACCAACAATTAACAGTATTTGTCTACGGCTGACACTTTGAATGGATCTCCCCAAAACAATGGCCTGGTACAGTTTATTCTCTAATATTCTCTCCTGAGAGAGGAGTTTGGATCTGACAAGCAGTTACAGCTGTGCTTTAACCCGTTACAACTACTATCAATGACTCATTAACAACTCACATACATTTAAAAATTGGAAAAAAAAAAAACAACAAACACGTGAAAATAAATAATTAACAAATAAATTAAATAAAACGCGTCTATACCTGAGTCAGACAGATTGGAGAATACATCATGACTTCGCTTTGAGAACACGCTGCCCGGAGAGCCCCTAAGAAAAGCCTCAAAAAGGAATAATTTCATCTATTCATTTTACAGTCATCTGAGACTCAAGGAAGATGAAATCAATCAGGACGGGGCTCTGCTCCGGATCACCACAACTTCACAACAAACCCCAGTCCTCCTTAAATAGCCAAAGATTCAAGTTCACTCCGTGTGCTAGATTTCCCGGGGTGAAATCCAATCTACACTTTTAACCCTCTTGTAGTCGGCGGCGCAGGAGTCTTGCTTTTGCTGCTGCTGCTGCTGCTGCTTGTTTTGCAGATG
>VZRN01003459.1:491371-508082 GCA_013397935.1 Dasyornis broadbenti | reverse complement strand
GGGGGGCTGCCATCTGCGAGCGACTTCTTTTTCTTCTTTGGGGGTACGACTTTGCCAGCTGCGGCGGGGCTCAGGCGCCCCCGCTTCCCCCCTCCCTCCGCGGGGGACACGGGGGTGGGCAGCCCCCTCCAAAGCGGGGAGCCCGTCCCGCACCGCCGGTGACTGATGTCCCTGCCCTCGCAGGCTGCGGCCGGGGGCGGCGAAGGGGTCCCGGCTCCCGGGCGGCAACAGGGCGCGGGGTCTGGTTTCATTCTCCCGGGGCAGCTTTAACTAGGGGAGCTGGGAAAGGGGGGAAAACAGTGAGCGAAACTTATTTCTGCCCCTGTGAGGCGGGCTGCGATGCAGTGCCCAGCTCAGGGGGCGCCCGGTGTGGGCGGCCCCCGGCCGCAGCACCGCCGCTGCCACCGGCGCTCCCTCCCGCTGTCCTTGCGCAGCCCCCGGCGGCGTCCCGGAGGGACCGCTGACTTCCTGCTTGCCCAAAGTGAGAGTTTATTCACGTCAGGCATTTCACAACGACACATCAAGGAAAGTAAGCAGGTTCAAGTCAACCATGAAATGGTCACTTTTTAACCCCGTCCTGTCCTCATTAGGGTAATGCTCAAACACAGCCCATTTTCAAAGAGGGCTTTTAATGAGGGGAGCTTGCCAAGGCTACCAGCTGCAATTCCCATAAATTTACAAACCAAAAGAAGCAGAGGGATGGGTGGGGGAAGGAGAGAGCCCATACAAGACAGGTAATGATGAAGGAAACAGCAAGAATCCAAAGCAGTAACCCCTGCAGAATTCACACCGCATCCCCATAGCTTGGTTTCTGGCTTCTCTTGCCCAGTTCCCTCAGACTTGCAGGGTTCAAACAATTGCTGTGCATCTTCTCTTCTACAGACTATACTGATCAGTGACAAGTTAAGGACATACATTTAGGCAAGAAGGGATGGCACAAACTCGGGGTTAACCATAATTGCCAAAATTTATTTTTATATCTGGTGTAAAATACACCCCCAATCCTATCGCCTCCTCTTCTACCCAGACACTGCAAAAGCTGATAATGCCAGTTTAAATTGTGGAGTTTCCCTTCGAATAAACGTTCTATTTAACTGGAGTTAATTTACCACAAAAGACATTCCTCTTGGCACAAATGCACTGATGTCCTTGAACACACCTTTTTGAGTGCTTGAACTCTTACACAACAAACCATTATTGCAGACCTGATCTAAAACGACAATAACCCTCCTCTGTCCCCTTTATCATTCTTATCCCTCTGTAAGGATCAGGGCAACCTAACCAAACCCCAACACCATATAGGAAGGCTGCCCCTGAGAGCTGCATAGATGTGAGAAATTTCCCCTTTCCTGGGCAGGGCTTGAAGAAGGCCCCACTCCTTCCTAGCACCTGCCCAAGGGATTGCTTTGCACTAGAGTGCTTTGCACTAGAGTCCTGTGCACGAAAAGCAAGAACTGCCTGGCAAAGTCTAGCAAGCAGGAGAAAACAAATGGAGCACGGTAAGGGCAGAGAGAAACCGGTCACTTTCTGCAGCCTTTGTTACTGCAAGGGATGTGGAGTCAGTGTGAGATTGCATTTGTATCCCCACAAGAGCTGTCTGAGGGTGGGTTTGCTACCCTGCTCAGAGTGCACAAGGTGGGAGATGAGCAGACAGCCCTGCACCATGTGCCAGTATCCCCCAGAATCGCAGTGCTGCAGACCAGGCAAAGCGAGACACCCCCACCCCCAGAGCCAGTCTGCTGGCCACGACTGAACAGGCCTCTCATATGAAAACATCTTGGGGAAAATGGAACTGCCCAGCCAGCATGGCTCAAGCAGCATTTTGTCTTCTGCATAATCTAGAGAGCATGGCAGGAATGGTACAGGTGGCCATGGGCTTGACCCAAAGGCTCCCAGTACATGACAGAAAGCAGACTGAACTGGGCATGCAAACACATATTTCAGCTCTGTTGCTTCTGGTTAATTCCAGTGGGAACCCATAAAGGACAAAGGCTTTTCCTCAGGACACAGCCCTCCTCAGAAACACGTGCCCCATTGCCTACATCCCTCATCTTCCTCCATCCCACCCCAACCCCTTGGCACCTTTCACAGAAAAACAAGCTAAAGATTCTTTCCAGAATGGATAAAGAACTGCATTAAAATCATAACAAAGTGTAAGTCTCTATCACTTTGCAGCAGAGGTATGTTAAAAAGGGTATGTGATAACTTAGTTCCAGGGTTAGCCTGGAGAAACACAGCATTAATGCAGCAAGGACAGCAGCCACAGTGGCTGGGCCTTGGCATGCAGGGAGACCTTTGAAAAAGTGGTTCACTTGCTTTCAAATTCTGGCTTGCATTAATTCCTCAACATCCCCCCTCCCCCCAAAGACCCTTCACTCCCTCCCCACATACAAAAACCCTGTTAATGCTGCAAATTCTCTACCCTTGAAGCTCCAGACTAGAGGACAATTGCTTTTTGTCCTCACTGCCAGAGCTATGCCAACCTCATGCTGTATCTGGAAGTTCAACTGGTATTTCAATGTGGGCAATTAAGAAAATAAAAGTCACTATCTGACCTTCCTGGTGAGAGGCACTGAGAGCTGTTCTCTAACACTAATCCTAACCCATCGACTTCACAGGGCTGGGTTGGCCTAAGGGATCCTGCTCTCAGGTGGGATGCAATATGAGCATTGATAACACTACTTGGACAAACACACAGCTGGGCACAGGCACATGGCTGCTAGAAACCTTCATGTGACAAAAATGTGCATTTAGGAAAAAAAGCAGCTTACATCAGGTAAGTGACAGATACCAAAGCTGTGTGCGAGTCACCTTCACCCTGAGCCTGCACTCTCCAGACTGGGGGGTTGCTCCCATCCTTCCCCGGGCCTCCCGTTCTACTCTGGCAGGGTGGCCAGGATGGGGAGCATCCACTGCCCACACTGCATGATCTGAGATGCTCATCTCACAGGAAAGAACCACCAAAAACCAAAAGGTTTTTGACAGCATGGACAGATGGGCTTACTCTCTTCCACCCATCCTAGCTCCCCAGGACAGTTTTCTGCCAGCAGCGCAGACCGTGGTATACCAGACTTCCACTGAAATCTTGTGTTTTCCCCCTCTTCCTCACAAACCATGTTCACAAAATTTTACCAGACACTGCAAAGTGGCACTGCCCTCAGACTTCAGAGATAACAACATCTAAAAGTGGAAAGGCCAGTTAGACCACTTATATCCCACCTAGAGCAGAATTTCAGCTGCTGCCTTTTGGCTGGACAACTGCTCAACTGTTTCAAGTTTTGGAACACAAGACTATTATTAATGGAACAAAAAAGGAATTACTAATGCTGAAGTGTGAAGCCTAAGATGATCTCAGAATAAAAGTGGGCAGTTTGGTCAGATGTCTAAACATATACATACTGAATTTCTAAGAAATCAAGTTTTCATGAAAATTCCAGTCATGTCTTTGCAAAAATCAGAAAGAAATTATTCTGGCATATAATATCTCATCTAAAGTATGAAATATCTGAGAACCAGCACCAAAACCTTTATATAGGAGGTCTCTATGATGCATATTGGACAAGTTTTGTAGTGTTTTTATATCTAGTTTAATAATACTCTTAGCTCCTTTTTCACCCTTTGTTAGAAAATGTCATTAACACACAAGTCCATTCAATAAACAATTACTTAAGTACATACATAAATACTGAGTAGCACAAATAAGAGTATTTTTTATGTCACTTACGAGTAACAAATAATCTGAACCATATTATATTATATTAATTATATTATATTATATTATATTATATTATATTATATTATATTATATTATATTATATTATATTATATTATATTATATTATATTATATTATATTTATTATACTGTTACCTAATGGTGATCCTATCTGCATGAGTGGTCATGGTGCCTTGCAAGACTTCTTGTACAAGCATATTAACCTATAAAGTAAAGTTCTTTGGTATAACCAGAGCCTTGGTCAGTTTGCTTATGTGCAGGAATACTGTCTGTGCATGGAGACATACATGTATATATAAACACATGTATATGCATAGAAATTCAGGATAAAAAACCAACATAACTAGTTAAATAAGCAAACTGTTAATATATTGGTTTATGGGGCCTTCATATGTTTCATATGCAACTGAATTGTAAGTTATTAATGACTTAAAATGTAAACAATAATCAGTACAACTTCTAAGTCAGTATGGTATCACAACAATAAAATTATGCATCATAATAATTACTATCACTTTTTACTTGGTTTTTGGATGATAGGAAGAAACGTACTGTATGTAAACTGTGTATATTTATGATCAGATAGAAAGTGTGCATACATACAATCAAAGGAAAGAAACACACTACTGACTCTGAACAGAGATACATATGACGGGTGTGTGTGCTTGACCCCTGTCCACATATGGTTTGATGGGGACTATAATACTTCAGCTTTCCACAGCTCCCAGACCAGCAAATGAAAACAGTAAACCTCAAGTGTAAAGCTGTAAACCACAGCATTTTGGGTTACACAACTGTGCAGTTTTTGTCTTCATTGCAGGTCACATCCTCAGCCTTACACAGGCATGAATCTCTCTTCCTCCAATACAGTAAATTCTTTAAAAATTCACATTTGCTGATCTCAAATACCCTGGACCTAAACAGCAATGACAACACCACAAATAAAATTCTAACACATTTCTTTTCTGGCAGTTTATATCACTTGCCAGATTTTGAGAATATTGGGATGGGGTGGGGGTGGGGGCAGCGTCTAGAAGCTGGATTTAAATGTCTGCCTAAATTAGAATTATAAAAGTGCTTGATCTTTTTCTTGTGATTCAACATTAAAATTGTAAGCGTTGCAGCTCAAAACCGCTTCAGAGAATGTTATGAGTTAATCCTGTGTGTTTTGGCGCCTTTTCCCTGCCAGCTACTGTACTTTAGAAAAAAAAAAAAAAAATGCTGGAAATCTTGTCTGTCCCGTTGCAAGTTCAATGGCAGCACTTTCCAGCAGCGGGAGGAGAAGATGGCTATGTTCAGAGAACTAATAATAATTCAGATCACGCCACATCGGCATCTTGTGTCAGAGTCGAAACTGGCTTCCCCGCCCCCTTCAACCTGAGAGCTGCCAAGTCCTCACACACTCCGCATTCAACCACAACTTAATGGATGGGATATTGTGCATTAAAATGTGGCCCAGACACATAGGGGAAGAGAGGACAAGAGGGAAAGCAGACAGACACACACACACACATACAAACAGACACGCAAGAGAAAGGAATGAATTAAAATACACACACAGGTCCTACAACAAAACGCCAGTGAAAAAAAGGGGGAAAAAAGGGAACAAAAAGAAACCCTCTAGAGTAACTTTAAAAAACAAGCCAGAAATGCCACCCTAACACTACATCCTACTATACAGCATGAAAGAGACCAGCGCAAGCCTCCAGACAATTTATCGAGCAGACGATACACAGCAGCAATGTCATTTCCTCAACATGATACATTCAAATTGCAGTCCATTAACTACAAAAACCACTAAAACAGCCAGAGAGAAAATATTATATTAAAATGTGAGTAAGGAAGCAATTTCTACAACAACAAGAAAGAGAGGAAAAGATCTGTTAGGTAACAATAAAGTAGCATTTGCATTAATCCTTTCTAGTATTTAACTGATAGTTGTCTGCCAGAGAAAAAGGGAGAGGGGGAAAAACTTGAAGCAGGAGATGTGCCAAGTTCAGCACTTTTGGAAGCAAACTCCCATCAACTGATTTCTGGCATAAAAGTGTGACCCATATACAAAAGTTGTAAAAAAAGAAAAAAAGCAAAACACAAACAATCCACCACCAATCCACCACTTACAGCTTATCCTGTAAAGCAGAAGTGGTATCAGCATTTAAGAACAGGATATAATATCCACTTTGAAACCACAGAGACACAATCTCAGCCTGGAGGAATTACAAAACAAGAGTCAATTGAGTTAAAAATAATATAGATATGTAAAAATATAAATCACTTAAGAACCATGTGCCATTATGGTGTATTGTATTAACTGAATGGGATCTTGAAATCTGCAACACACCACTAGGCCTTTGGCTTCATGTTTTCCAGGATGCACATCAATTTTCTCAAGGACTCAGTGTGTTGGGGTCTTTTTGTTGTTCCTGGTTTTTGTTTGTATTTTTAATTTTTATTTCCAGAAATGGCCTTCTACCTTTTACTTCGGGATGTCTGGGGTTTTTTTTTTTTTGGTTTTTTGGTTTTTTTTTTTTTTTTTTTTTTTTTTTTTTTTTTTGTTTGTTTTTTTTTTAATTTTGTTTTGTTTGCTGTTGCTGGTTTGGGATGTTGTGAGGAATTTTTTAGGGGAAGAGGTGGGGAATGTTCTTCATATTATCGTTATTTACTCATGTTGGCTATTGGCTTTCTTTTGGATTTATTTTGTTGCCGTCTTTTTGCCCGACACCGAATGGGATGAAAATTCTTGGAGTGAGCGAGGGAAAATGCGTTAAAGTCACAGCCTGTGGTCAGAGCGCTCCTCCTCCTTCTCCTCTTCCTCTCTTCCCAGTCTCCTTTCCTCTTTTGAGCTGCCAGGCTGGAGAGCACGTTTCAGTGGCGTCTGACTTGAAGTCGGCCCAAGAATTCCTCCCCCCGCAATTTTTAAGCTCTTATATCTCCACACACATATTGATGCGTATGGTTACAGCAGGGACGCCTCTGCGCGTCCCCGTCCGCGTTCCTCCGCCGCCTCCGCCTGCGAGAGCGGAGCGGAGCGGAGCGGCCTGGCCGCCCCAGCCTCCTTCCAGCTTCGGCCATGGGCTGCTCCTCCTCCTCCTCCTCCATGTCCTCCATCTCCCCCGCCGCCGGCCCGCGGGCAGCGCGGCTCTCCGCTTCCGCCTGGCGGCTGCCGCACGCAGCAGGGCCGCTGCGGCCTTGGGCGTGTTAAGGACGAGTAATATTTTGGTTGAGCCCGCTCAGGCCACGCTTGACGAGCACGGTTCTTCGCACTTTTTTTTTTTTTTTTTCCTCCTGAACGGCTTTCGCACACAGGTTATGTAATTTCATGCTTTCAGATGCCACCCTTTATAAGCTATCACATCATACTGCTCCTTCCCTGCAGGATGAACTCCACTCCAGAGGAATTGTGGGATTGTTCTCCAGTCCAAACCCGAAGGCAGTAAGGCAACCTCGCAGAGGAAGGATTTCACATCTAAAACTTCGTCCACAATTAAAGCACTTACAATGAAATAAATAAAACTGAATGAGGTAAATGTGTGTTGAGTTTTAATCAATCAGATAACAAATGCATTCCTTCCTGTTAGAAATTGGCAAGTACAAACTGTAAAGAATCTTCATAATTACTTGGAGACCATTGCTGCAAGTATGGGGGCCTCTCGGGAAGACAATTTTCTCTTGTTTGATTCGAGAAAAACAGTCTAAGCTGCTGCAAATGAAGTCTGCTTTAAAATGAAGCAGAAATTGCCATGAAATATGAAAAAAATTCTGAAACATAAGCCTTCAAACTTAAGACAAATCACTGTAGAGTTTTGCTTTATATTTTAGAGTTTATTTTTCTGGTCCTTTTATAAAGAAGTCAAAGCTAAAGAAAATTGGATTATGAATTTATCTGTTCAGTGAGCAGGGGAAATGCTTGTTCATGCTATGTGTGGCAGATTTTGAAAACTTTACACCAGCCAGTCAGTCGAGTGGAGAGCAGACCTTTCTCCATGCCTAAAGAAATCTGCAGATGTTGATTTTTTAATTTTAGATGTTTTCCCCTTTTTTATAAAACACAAGTCTTTATTCTGAAAGTTGCAATTGATTAACAGTTTGTGCTGGTGATCAATGCTTAACAGAGTTTTTACTAGAACTTTGACAATATTTCATTTTGATTTTGAGACTTTTATTTTTTTGTTCCTTATGTTTGATTTTGATGTTGCTATTGTGACTGCTGACAAAGATTCAATATCTAGTAGACAGGCACATAACTGCAACTTTCTCTTTTTTTTGGTTGGTTGTTGTTTTTGTTGAGTTTGTATATTTACTAAGTCTAACTTTGCATGTGATTTAGCAAACAATTGCTAAATTGATTTATAGTATATCAAACAACAGAAAAAATGGCATCAGGAAAGAAATAAGTATTTCAGTCCTTTAGAAAGAAAAATTGTATTGCACAAAGCTGTCATACTTTATCAGTTTAGTTTAAACCTAGATGGTCATAAGCAACTTTTGTGAATGTATTTTTAAGTTCAAAAATTATGTTATGTATTATTTCCATTCCTTTTGATTTCTGAGTTCTATAGCACTAACATGTGTTGCTTATGGCTTTCTTTTCCATAAATGTAATCAAAGGCTCATATATTTTGTAACAGGCTGACCTTAAGTTCTGTTGATTCTGGATTTTTTTGGTTTTCTGAGGTTATAATATCTATATATTTGATACTTTTTAACATTCAGAATGGATAAAACAGAAAAAGACAGTAAATAGTTTTTTTCCATGGATAATTGTTACCAAGTCAGTTACTTATCTGTGTATGAATAGATAGAAATCTGAAGGAAAATAGGCTCACTTGCAGAATTTCCACTAAAATAAATTATTATTTGGCATCTTTTTAACAGAATTTGCAAGAATTATCAAATATTTCAAAACATTATTTTTGAAGATGCTGATGTAAATTTACTTTATTACAATTTCTGTATTTTCAAGGTTTGCTTACTAATTGACAGGCCAGGAAAATTAAATAAGTGAAAGGGGACTTGTTATATCAATGGTTTAATAGTCAAGTCTATGAAGTAGTGCAGTCATGGGACAGATCAAGTAAACAAGGATCATGTTAAGCAACAATGCAGTAGGCAGGCTCTTGGTAGTACAAGGCAGTAGTTTGGCTGTGTGCATGAGGGGTACAGCCATTCTTATTCAGACAGGACAACTGAGGAAACCACATAGGTTTGGATAAATACATCATTTTGTATATGTGAAAAAATGCTCTTGCCCCAGCAGCTTTCAAGTAGGAGCTTCCCACTTTTTAAAGAAAGGCCACTGTAGTAAAAAGGTGCTGCTTCCTATTCCTGAAACAACCCGTTCAAGTTTGTCTGAACAGGGCACCATGAAAACTCCATGATTTGCACAGGTACGCAACACTTGTTCATTACTTCTGGAAGTTCATACTTTTGCCATGCTGCTCTTTATAGGACCCCAGCCCCTCTGAGCCTCCTGCACAGTCTCCTAGCAACTAGGCAGAATTATAACTCTCATTTTGGCACTGATGAAATGATTCCTTCTGCTGCTTCCCCCAGGCAAGCATTCTGCAGTCCAGAGTGAGATGCACTAGGCAAAGAGATGGGGAGTACTGGTCAGAAGGCTTGCAGAGGCTGATGTCAGTAATTCCCTGTGTGGCCAAGTAAAGCCTGGCTTTCCCACCCACTGTGGTAGGGTCAAATGCCAGTTGTTTCCAGCACTCCTCTGGCATTTTAGGTAGGGGAGAATTCAAGAAGATTCCATCAAATTTTTTCAAAAATTTTTCATCAAATATTTCTAAAATTCTGTGACTTCAGCAAGCAGTAGCAAAGTTGTTGCAGTAGAAGAGATTTTTCACTTTGGATAGTAAAGCAACACAGGAAAGGAAATATGGGACATACAGTTTTAGTCAGCAGCAAGTCCCCCTTTCCTTGTCCAGGAAAGCAACTGCAGAATCCTAATGCACAGCATCTCTTCCTGCTTAGTTAATAGTCTCATACTGTGCACTTTAATTTGCTTAGACCTCTTCTTTTATTACAATATGGCAGAAACACTATCACAACAACACCACTCAACCATATCATCACATCATCACCAAAACAAATTAAAAGATTAGGAAATAAGCGAATCACTGAAAGGTAGAAAATCTTGTGTATGTTCTGTACAAGAGCCTTCAGCTCTTCAACTCTCCATAAGTAACAGGGCAAAGTGGAATTTCTTCCTCTGCACCCTTGTTTCTCTCAATTCACAGGATTGCTGAGGAACTGTAACATCATTGTTTTTAATAGGGGAAAAAAAAAAAAAGGCTGAGGGTTAATGGTAGTATTTAAATGGCATACAGAGCCCTTTGAGTTCACACCTCATTAAGGTGAACAGGAAGAGAAGGGGTGCACATCTTTGTTGTTACTTTTGCCTTGCAGCATTTTCAGCCAAGCTATGTGAACAGACCAGCAGCATATTAACTAACTTTGTAGCTGCTATATTTTTGTAGCAAGTTTGTTTTCTTTGGGTTTGTTGTTTTTAAGTTTAGAAATTGCAGAACATAGTGAAATGGAGCCAGGGCAGGCCCTTAGAGGACAATTATTTTGGCTTCCTATTTTTTGCAAGCCAATCTACCAGATCCAAGTCTCCTTCGTTACCCAGTTAGGGTATCTCTTTTGGCTGAACTTCACATGCCCCTATTTCTGAGACGGGTCCTATAGCATCAAAATTGACTTGGCACAATATTTCTTGCCCTGGGCACAAGCATGCCCTTCTGAGATGACCAAATGCAGGTACATTTGAAGACCAGGCCTATACTCGTGTAACAGATTCTAACTATGTTGCAGTTGCATAGGTGCTTGGAATTGGCCCTAGAATAGGTTTGGCACCGGGGTCCCCCAGCAAGTTTGCTAACAACAGCAAGCTGTCTGGTAAGGTCAACACACTGAAAGGCAAGGATGCCATCCAGAGGGACCTTGACAAGCTTGAGAAGCTGGTATGTGCAAATGTCATGAAGTTTTTAGCAAGGCCAAGTACAAGGTCTTGCATCTGGAGTTGGACCAATCCCAAGTACAAATACAGGCTGGGTGGAGAATAGATTGAGAGCAGTCCTGAGGAGAAAGACTCAGGGATGTTCATGGACGAGAAAGTCAACATGACCCAGCAATGTGTGCTTACAGTCCAGAGAGCCAATCACATCCTCAGCTGCATCCAAAGCAATGTGGACAACAGGTCAAGGGAGGTGATTCTGCCTCTCTAGGGTGCTCACATCAGACCCCACCCGGAGTGCTGCATTCAGCTCTGGCATCAACATAAAGAGGACGTGAATGTGTTGGAATGAGTCCAGAGTAGAGCCACTAAGTTGATCACTGGACTGTGAAGACAGGCTGAGAGTTGGAGCTGTTCAGCCTGGTGGAGAGAAGGCTTTGGGGAGATCTAATAGTATCTTCCAGTACCTAAACAGGATTACAAGAAAGCTGGAGAGGGACTTTTCACAAGGGCACGTAGTGATAAGATGGCATGAATGCCCTTAAGCTGAAGGACAGTAGGTTTAGGTTAGATATTAGGAATAAATTCTTTACTATAAAGGTGGTAAGGCACTGGCATGTGTTGCCCAGAAAGGTTGTGGACTCCCCATAAGTGGAGTAGGTTGGATGGGGCTCTGAGCAACCCGGTCAAGTGAAAGGTTCCCTGTCCACGGCAGATGGATTGGAATGAGATGATCTTTAATATCCCTTCCAACCTAACCCATAATACGATTCTATGATTTCTGACCATGTCTTCCAAGGCTTTTAGCACTTATCAGCTTGAGAGCATGATTCAAAAGAGTCAGAGTAAGAACTGTGAAAAAGTTCTTTTGGCTTGCTAACCCATCTTCTCACTTTCATTTCTGTCTTTTTCTGTTACATCAGACTGAACCTGGATCGTCCACTCATGAATGTGGCTTTACTGTTATCATAGAAGGAGAGTAGGGAAGGCAGTAAAGGTTATTTTCATGCAAACATCTGACTTTACACTGGGATCTCCAGGATAATGGAAGGAGAACTTATTTCTGCTGGTGGATCCTCATGTGACAGACTGGCAGTGTTTGCCACAGTCATTGTGGGTTGTCCTGTAGGCACATCAGCATGACAGTTTTTGCAAAAGAAATCTATTCTCTCAGCATGTAGTCTCGGGATATTCAACATTTCTGCATGAAAAAAAAAAATGCATGAGTATTGACCATAAACTTTTCCTGCCCCCATATCCAGGACCACTCAGCAGGGCAGATGTTTTTGTCCAGATTGAATGATTTTGACACCTGATGGCTTTTTCATCCTGACTTTCACAGGTCTGTGTAGTTTTGGTGACAGCAAGGCAGCTGAAGATCCTGTGGTAGAGAAGATTTTTATGTGACTGATGATTTTGTTCCTCTTGCTGGTGTGCTTAATACAGGTTTAAAAGAATGGACTTCACAAACTGCTCTGCAGACAGTGTACTGTGGATATACAGCACTTTACCAATCTCATAGGACACCTAACCATCTCAACCTGAAAGACAACACAGGTTTCTGTCACCCACAGAGCAGAAAGATGACCAGAATGCTGCCGGCTCAGAGATGGCATTCACCAGTTTGAATAGCAAGGATTTTACTCCCTCGCGAGAATACGGACATTAACAAGATGTGTATGTCATTTTAAGAAACACTTCTTGTCCTCTTTATGTACCCAGCAGAATATTCTCAGCTGGCGGAGAGTGGTAAAGTGTGAACTCAGCAGGCTAAAGAAAAGGCAGTTGTTCTTACTGAATAATTTTTGAATAAAAGCATTGCCAGTGTCATTTCTACTCCTGCCTTCTACAGTGTCCTGCACAATATCTCTAAGGATGAGACCTCCAAGGCTCTCCAACAGTTTTCAAGGCACAGTAGACCTAAGATAGGTGGCTAGCTAGTGTGCTTGTCATTAGTGGGGCAGGGCCCAGTAAGCAGGAAAAGAACTAAAGGAAAGCATGCTCTTCAGTGTTTTGTAATATGCAAGAGAAAGTTTCATGCTACAGAAACACAATGGGATATGGCACTCTTCTCCACCACCCATGGTTATGTTTTCCACAGTTTTTTTGACTATCAGGCAACTGAATATGTTAGAGTCTTCCTAATTTCTTCTTCCCTCCTGCACATTCACAAGCCTGGGAATACCTGTGAAGATTGTCTAATTGATTTACTAAATAATTTTTAAAGTACTAAAATGAAATAAATATGTTACAAATAATCTGTTATATAAGCACTTTTAGAACCATCACAGTCACTCCAACTGCTTATAATAATGATTTTTAAAGATGCAGATTTGTAATGCCGTAAGTGCTGGCAATACAGTCAAGCTGGTGGTTGGGAATGATTTCTGAAGGATACTATTTCCCTTTGACCACACACCAATGCACTCTGTGGGAACAGAGTGAATGGTGAGCAGTACCCACTTTCAGTCCTGGAAAAACTGAAAATCTTGTATTCGCTGGTGACATCACTAGCTGTGCAAGCAGACAGTGTGCAAGAGAGGGCACAAGTGAAATACTGGAGTTAGTTATGCTTCAGGAGTGGGAACTCTTGCCTTGGAAACCATGGGATGAGTCACTGCCTCTTTTTCTCTTCTGTCTTGCTGTGGGCTTTTCTAGTCCTGGTCAGAGAGGTCACTTTACCCTCTTCCTTTTCCTTAGCTTCCTTTTTTGCTTTTTTTTTTCTTTTTGGGGGGAGAGGTTTGGTTTTTGGGGATTTATTTGGGTTTGTTTGGTTTTTTTGTTAGGCATTGCTGTTCCTCACTTCACTGGCTTAAATGTTCATCCAGCTAACGTCCAGAGTTGATGCGTAGTTCAGGCCCATACAAGCTCTTTTATTACACTCTGTTGATTCTGCTTTGCTTCTTGACTTACTCTAAGAGGAGGAAAGTTTCTTCTGGAAAAATGATGACCATATCTCTTGTTCTCAAGACAAAGAAAAGAAGAATATCTCCTTTATGTTCTGTGACATGGCAAGACCACAGACCTCTTTCTTTATCCCCGCATTTTGGCCCACATGTCATCTGCTAGCAACCAGGTTCCCAGTTCATGAGTGCATTATGGGCACTTCAGGTTAGTTTCTTAACTGACTGCAAAGAGAAGTCAGGGAAAATAGACTGAGTGGTCATTCCAGGATGTTTGTAAGGAGAGATTACAGTTAAGAAGACGAGTAAGTTTCTCATGTGTAAAAATCTCCATCTGACACCACATGAGTCATTTAGTGAAGAGCATACCATGGTAGAGAGAGGGCTGGTGAGCTATGGGAAGTTTGTTCTGGTCAAGAAGGCTACTGAATGTTGGTATATTAACTTTAAATGCTTGAGGCAAATACTAGCATCCTGGATAGGGGAGGGGGACTATTTAAGCAGGCATTGACACAAGACTATGGTTAGCCCAGGCTGACAAATTTATTCTCTGCATCTCTCCTAGGATGTGAGGTTGTGAATGGACAACCTCAAGGAAGCCAAATTCCACAGCCTTGGGTGGAGAATTTTACTGCATTCAAACATTGATGATCTATAATCTGGACTTGGAGACAATGTCTCATGAGTACTGCTATAGTGGCGTGAATGACAGAGAGTGCTGTCTGGAGAAACAAGAAGCCAGAGTGGCTAAATGAAAACTCATTGTTTTCTTTGAAAAATAAAATATTTCATTTGAAAGCAGGTATTTTAGGCAGTCACGTGGGCTATTCAGGCTCTTCAGAATCACAGCTGTGCAGGTGCACAGCAAAGTGTGTTGTTGCTGTATTTTGCTGCACCAGATTTATAATGGCACACCCTGAAATCGTACAAAGCTTTCTTGTCTTAATCCCTCAATATGCCCCACTGATAGTGTTGATTTTCCATGTAGCTACCAAAATGAAACTGTAAACCATGATCACATCAGGGAGTAACCAAACCCCTTGATGAGCCTGGTGTTGTCAAGACCTGGTTAACCTCAGCAGCATGTCCAAGGTGAGACAAGCATGTAAAAATAGCATGAGCTACATGACAAGAGATTACATGTGCATAAGCCACAAGTGACCACAGGTAATTTGTGTTGCATAGAGGTAAGCCACAATAATGAAGAAGAGTGGAACAATATGGGCTCAGGGAACAGCAGTGCAGCACTGAGGAGCTACCAAAGTGTGGCATAACAGTTTTGAATTTTGCCAAGAGCCACTCACTACAGTGAGCCCCTCACTATAGTGAGCCTCTCAGAGCCAATTTTAAAAGGAAACACATATCCTGCCTGTAACCAACAGCTGGACAAGCAATCTTGTCTCTCAAGTACACGTAAGTTCAGAGTGAAAAAAAAAATTATTTGGAAATATTTAAGCTAAAATGTAAGTCCTGCTTCATACGTTAAACATACAGTGACTTTCCTGAAAGACTTGGTTTTGTGTTCAGAGGAAGACTTCCTGGCATGTTAATATTTTTTACTAGACACAGGAAATTTGAGTTCCAAAGGTGACATTTTTAGAACACTTTGAACATATGGAAAACAAGGCTATCATGGAACTTATCTGTACCTTAATCATACCCAGTAGTTCTGTGAATACCCTGGATACATGCACTCAAGTTAATGAGGTAAGACTATTAATCTTTCTGTTAATTGGCTGAACTGATTAATGAAGTAATATATTTTGCAGTACAATATGTATTAATGCAAGAAAGTGGCGAAGCAGGACACTCCTGAGCTCTTGAGTAGAGGAAGTAGAGAAAGTAAGAAGAAGTGCAAGTGCCAGCAGCAGGAGGTGAGTCTAGGCCAAAAGCAGTTCTATTTGACTAGGAAGAGGAAAAGCAAGCCTTGTCACAAGAGTGGTACTGATTGCTAAGGCAAAACCAAATCAAAGCAAGTTTTACCTTTTTCATTACCCTCCTAGCCCCCAACGTCACCATTTTTGTCATAACCTCTCCCTGTCTTCCTTCTTCTTGCTGAGTCGAAGAAAGGAAAATACGTTTGGAAGTAGAAGGAGTTGAAGCAGCAGAAAGGTGTGTAATAGGCATGAAGAAAGGTCTATCAGATGTCACAGTGTGTGAAGGAAAGTAATACATGAGCCTTTCCAAAGTGGCAAAATTAATTTACAGCCCATAAGTAGAAATACTATCCATTTTTCAGTAAAGAATGTGTTTTGCATAAAAACATACATTCATAATCTATAGAGGTATATTAGAGGAAAAAAAGCAAGCAGTACTTTTCCATTATAATGTTACGTGTTGTTTTCTGCACCAATGAGAGGGTTTTTTTCCTTTATGGTTTTCTTTCCCTCACTGAATCACATCCTCTCTTGTTTTCTGTGAAATTTTGACAGATAAAGTTTTCTGAGAAAACATGGGGCTTTTTGTTTCTGGTATGCATTGTACCTATAGCTCTCATGGCCTCAATTCAGGAATAGGATTTGTTTAAATGTCTTTTTTCATTGCTACTCTCTTTTCAAGACTGGGCTGTGATTGTGGAATGGAAAACATTAGAAATAGGGCTCCTCCAGCACCAGCAAAGCTGCAGCTTGTCCTAACACCTCTCCTTGAAGGCAGGATGAAGATTAAACCCAGACCACACCAACAGGACCCAGCACCATCCTTAATCCAGCAAAGCCCACACAGAGAGGTCTATCCTACCTAAATTACAGTTCAGACCAAGGTGCTCCCAGCCCCATCCTGGCTGTGCCCCAGGGCCTAGGACAGGCTACTGCCCCTTATGGCATGGACTACAGTGGTCACCAATCTCTTGTAGCCCAGGGGAGTTAGGGCAAGCAACTGCAGTGGGAAAGGCCCCATGGCAGCCAGTGTGGGGCTACACTGCTATGCTGCCTCCTCTCACCCCACACCTACTGCACCACAACCAGCCGGCAGAGGTGACACAGCTGGAGCAGAGGCAACTACGGAACAGCATAACAGGGAAGACATGACACCCATGGGCTCCTTTTCTTCCCCTGCTGGGAGCCATCGCTCAGCATCTCTTTTTCTTTTTTTTTCTTTTTTTTCCTTTTT
>VZRN01003459.1:448187-491355 GCA_013397935.1 Dasyornis broadbenti | reverse complement strand
TTTTTTTTTTTTTTTTTTTTAATGTTTGTTTTAATTTTATTGTATTTCCTACAATGTGGGAGGGAGCTGAAGCCAAAAATAATGCTGCCAAGCCAAGGGGATTGGCACACACTGCCTGGAGTCTGCAGCAAGAGCAGAGGCTTTAAATAGACTTAGCTCTGGCTACAAGCTGCTCCTGCAGGGCTGGCAGTCTCACCCCAGTGAGTAGAGTTGCCAACTGAGGGTGCAGGACGACCTGCACCTCTCTGTCCTTGTATGTGTGGGGTGTTTTATCCCCATCTGTGTTCAGCTCCTTCACCACCCCCTAGCTCCCTGCTCACCCCCAGGGCACACTGTTGGGCTGCAAAGGCTGGCAGTGCAATCCATCCCTTGGAAATAACTCTACAGTTACTAGAAATCTGTCATCAGTAAAGCTGTGGTGGTCTGGTGGCAGCACATGTGCATGGTGGGGAAGCCTCCGCTCCAAGTGTTACATGTGTGAAATGCCAAATGTGGTGAGAGCTAGCCCAGTGAGGAGGTATTGGGATGGCTCCACAACCCTGCTGCCACAAAAGCTGTGCAGTATTGCTCTTTCATTAGATATTGACCACTGGTGAATTTTTCAAGATAAAGCAGATACACACTTTCTATTTAATCATCCTTTCCCTGAACCAAAAGTAATGCCTGTGAACAAACCTCACCACAGCTAATTAAACAAAAACCTCGAAGCCTAGCGAGCCCGGTCAACTCTCCCCCTTGGATGACAGTGCCATGGGGGCAGGGTGAGAGCTCCATTTTGTAGCAGTGCACGATAAAGCTGTGTCCTTCCACTGTGCAAGACGTAGGAAAAGAGCTCCTCTGAAGCCTGCAGAGTTCTTCGGTGTTGGGAATATCCCCCTTTGCCTAGTGCTTGTCATGCAAAGAAAGCACGAACCCTGCAAAACTGCGGTGCAGAAGGTCTATTTGCACCTTTGGATTGTCTCCTGCCTTCTCAGCCCTAATTTCCTCAGCACCCTGTATTGCCGTCTCACAGCAGCAGCCGACGACTTCGCTCTTCCAGTGGGAGAGGCCCCCTCCGCCTTCCCCTCGCCCCTCCCCTTCGGGGGGCGCTGGGGCCGCCCGGCCTGGGGGGCTTGAGTGGAGGCGGGTGGCCACCCCGGGCAGCATCTTTCCGCACTGTTTTGCGGCCTGTCGCTGCTTCCGCTTCGCACTCTCGCCGTGGGGCGGCTTGACATGTCCCTCCTGGCGCTTTCTAAAGGCTGCCTGCGCAACGAAAGTCACTTTCCCTGCGTGCTTGTTTCATTCCCTAACTTCGGATCTGCTTCCTCCTCACAACCTCAATTTCCCAAATATACAAACTCCAAGAATGGGTCGTTTTCTCCTTTTTACACCCGGGCTATGCACATTTCCTTGACTCTTTTTGTCGTTCTTATTCTCCGTCCTGAGAAAGAACAGTATTTTCGGTCCAATACTAATTTCTTATTTAGGATAAAGAAGACAGCAGTTAATGTGAATAAATACTTAGGATACAGCAGACATATGTTGGCCATTTCCTCTCTAGCATCTCAGTGTTACTTTTACGGCGGATGGCAGCACCACTTACGCATATTCCAAAGACAGGATACTCCTTCTAAGAGAGTATCGTCTAAGACAATGATACAGAGCAGGTAGGGGCACTGCTACCCCTCTTTTAAAGACCCGATTGCTTCTTTTTCTCTCTCTCGCCGCTGGATACACAAAACAAGGAGGGAATAAGGAAATGTTCGGGCTCTTAGGCTTCACTAGATGGAAAGCGGGGGGTGGGGAAACAAACCAGAAAAACTCAAACAAAACAGACAAACAAAAAAATCTGCCCTCCACTAGCGCCTTCAGCCGCATTAGGAAAGTTTCCACTCACAATAGTAGCTGCAAAGTTGGCTGATGGATCAACTGGTATTTGTGGCTAAAATTCACCTATTTAAAGCTCAAATAATGAATGCTCCGATCCTTCTACCGCCACCGCCCTTCTCCGGAAAAAGTCCACCCAAATAGCGAACGGGCTTGGTTCGCCGCCGCGAATCCCCAGCACAGCCAGAGCATCGGCAGCAGCGGAGCGGTGCTTGGCTTTTGTCTCCATACGCTTTCTTCCTGTTCTTCCAAACTTTTGGAACGCTCGCTCCGAGCTGTATTTATAGACTTGGAGCCCACGGCTGTATTTCTCCTTGTGCCTCCTTTGGCTGGGGCTTAGGACACTGGCGAGGAGAATAAAAAAGGAGGCAGGCAGGCGGACAAACGGGAGGACAGTAGGGGGAAAGCGCTGAAAGTTCCGCAGGCGAAGGGAGGCTGGGGCAGGCGGCCGGAGATGCGGGACCCTCCTTGTTCCTGGTGGGCGAGAGAGAGGTAACGGAGAAAGTGTCCGACCCCGGCTCCCTGGGTGGGGAGAGGAAAGTCTCTGGCCCCCGGGAAAGAGGGAGGCCGGGACTGTCGCCCCATCCCGATGCGGGGACCTCAGTGGAGCCGACTCAGGGAGAGCTTGTGTTTGAGTCGGAAGGCGGAGGGAGAGGGGGGCACACACGACACAAAGTTCGTGTCGTAGGACCAGGTGTAAAAAAAGTGGCTACCAGGGAAGCGAGGCTGCTGTCCACTGCCGGGGAGACTGGAAAGACGGAGGGAGTTCGACCCGCCTGGGTGAGGCCGGCGGCTGCCCCGCAGGCCGGCTGCTGGCGGGCGTGCCGGGGCTGGCGGCACGGCGTAGCTGAGCTGGGATGCTTGAGGGCTGCGGCGGGAGCCGCGGGGCATCCCGGGGCAGCCCCGAGGCAGCGCAGCTCTTCGCGGCGACGGGCGCTGTGCGGAGCTGCTGGGGAACAACGCCGCTCCGCTGGGCTGCCGCCGGCTCTTTAAATACGACGCCTCTATTGTGCTTTAAACTTTCAAATCTAAAAACAAACCTCACGCACTCACGAGAATAGGGAAGTAATAGCTGTCTGGAAACAGCTATTGGAAAAAGCTTATTGGAAAAGAGGAAAGCTTTCCCTGACCGCAGAAAAGGTGATTGGGGAATTAAAAATGTGGGTGTGTGAGGTTTTGATGGTGTTATTTTGCTTTTATTTTCTCCTACGGTCTGCAAGAAGCTATCTTTTGCTACAGGGTGGATGCTGAAAGTCTCGAACCAAACATCCCAGTAACGTGGATGGTGTAATTATCATGTTGTTAAGCATTTCCTTATTGACATGCACCACATTTAGTCTCTAATCTCTGAAATGTACGTCAAAGCAGTTTCTCAGTTTTTGACATATTTAGAGAGCTTGTCCTGCAGGTAAGTAAAACGTGAGGCTGTGGAAAGAGCTTGCTTTCGGGCTGAAAATGAGACTTTCACGTTTGGCTTCGAGCGGCAGAATGGCTGGAGCAGCATTACAGTTGGCTGTGCAGTTTGGCATTACTATGACCTTGTTCGAACGCCATGTTCTGATTTGCCAGGAGGAAGGTATAAAACTATTGAATCTCCCAACAACCCATCAAATCCCGTTCAGAGCCCCGGCTCTGGACTCTGTTTTTTTTTATATAAAGCATTGACACTTCAGAACTTTCACCCTTCACCACTCCGGGCAAATTTTTCTGTTTGATTAGTTTAATAATGTGATTTCTATTTGCCCTTCCAAATGGGAAAATCAACCCCCTTCCAACACGGGGAGGGGCTGTTATTTTTAGCTCGTTCGCTGGAACGAAATGTTCCAACACTCTCTGCTTTGAATCTCACTGCAGTTTGACTACTCTGATATATAAGACTGTTGGTTATCCTTGTCCAAGTACCTGTTATAGGAAATGGCTTCCTTAGCTTGGCAAATCACTCTGAACTAAGTAGCATTTGCCTAACTAAAGAAATATTTATTGTATTGCAGGGAAATACCCGATATATTAAACTGGTAAATCTACTGTAGGTGCGACCCTTGTGATATTATTAACAGTGTGCCCAGCTATTAAAATAAGTAAGAAGTGAATACAATATTCCTGTCTTCTTGTCTCCTCGAGAAATATATTTTGTGGGCACTTGCTGAACAGTTTTGGGGAGTTCCATATGCACTCCATAAATAGCACTAAAAATATGAGTCCAATTCAGACATCACTTAAACAGCCCTGGCCCCNCTCCCCGCCCCCCCTCCACCCCATTTCGGTAACAGGGTACTTTAAAGTGTGTTTGAATGTTCCTACCCGCTGCTCCCTCCCTCTCGAGTCCTCCGAAGGGTTCAGGTTGACATAACTTCTGTGTCCATTTTAAAAACCTGTCTCTGTATTTAGCTACAAGCTGTCCAACATAAACATAAATAGTGTTATAAAGGGATATAACAAAGAAGAAGGGAAGGGAAAGGGAAGAAGAGACATATGCTTCTGTCAAGTGATGCTTCCTAAAGAGTGAATTGCATTAATCCAGACTTTAAGCTAGTATCCTTGAAATCATAATGCTGTACTCATTTGTATGCACGCATAGGTACAGTCGGAGGTGTAGAAGTTATAACAGGAGTTTTGAACTTCATGGCTGCAGATTTAGAAAGATCTTTTATCAGTTGCATCTGGACACCCGCATGCATTAGCAAAACTACTGCATTGAATCAAGTGCCTGAACACTGCGATCTTCTTCACACGATTTTCTGTTTCCGCTAGAGTATTGCCGGATAGATGCCCTCCTTGGCCAGGGGCCAGCAGCTGAATGAAGTCAACTGAATAAAATAAGTGCAAAGTAGTCTTCTTTGCAAAAAGAGGGTGAAATGCGCATACGGGGACCATTTAGAAAAGAAGAAAATCCGAGTTTTGCAGCTCTAAATCATTACATTCTCGGCATCAGAACACCATCATTACGAGCGAAAGGGGCAAAATCCTGCTCATATAGTGATTATTGTTATGACAAAAAGCAATTACGTCTTTGTTATAAAAATGGTGTTTGTTATGAAGAAATTGAGTGAGCAGCCATCCAGATAAATATTCCCTGCGCCTAACAAGCCTACTGTCTTCTTAATGTTTTGTGTGCTGCTAACCGTCCGTCCTTTTCAACCGCTGTGGGTTTTTGTTCTTGTAGTTATGCACATTGTTTCCCACTTACCCTAATTTCAGCACTAACGCTCCAAAATTGCATAGAGAAGTAAAAGAAAGGCCATTTTCCCCTGCTTGTGCACATAGATAAATTCAATACCTATTATTGCTGTGCAGTAACATTTCCATGTGATTCTGTAAAGCCCACTCAAATATTAGAGCACCTAATTCTTCTCTGTTTTTAATCCATCTTACTTGCTTTTTGGTGGTTTTTTGAAGAACAGTAATCAATTCTTTGTTGCAGTGCAACACTGCCGTTGTTCCTCAAGTTAGGCGCTTTTTATTTGTACTTCCATTTACCTCGCTGTTCCAGCGTCCCGCGGGATCGGTGTATTTAAAACAAGAGGACGAGCACACGCTCAAGGAGCCACGGATAGTACCGAGAGCTCAGGGGCAGCGGGGGTCCCGCCGCGGCACCGCCCGAGCAGTAGCGGCAGCTCCGGCGCAGCCTGAACCGGCGCTTCCCAGCGAGGGCAGCGCCAATGTAGGCACCCGGCAGCACAGCGCTCCTCGCACAGACAGCCTCACACGAATATAAAGCCCCCATAAAGAGGCTAAATACAAAGCAAGGAGCGCACAAACATAGTTTGGGGATGACGGGTAGCGGGAGGACGTGCATCCCGTGCTCGCCACGGGAGCCTTCAGGAAGCTTGAGTTCAACTCTGCGTTGTACTCGCTGCCGATGACCCGGGTGCAGACGGCCGGGTTTGGCAAGGGCGACGGGCCGCGCGCACTTCACCGCCCTCCCCACCATGCCTCCGCGAACACCTTTCCGCCCACGCACGATCTCCGCCTCCGGGAGCTTGGGGGAATCATCCCCAGACCTTACAGACCACTTCCCGCCGACTCAGGCCGGCGGGATTCCTGCGGTCCGCCACCGCAGGCACTCGGCTGTCGCGGGGCAGCAGCTCAGCCCTCCTTATCATCCACGGACTATCTCGAGGCTTTCCTGCATTTATTCTTGTACGCAGGCGGACACAGACCCCACTGCCGAAGCCGGAGGGCGAGCGGCAGTATTTTCCCGGCGGGGGCCAGCACCAGGCGGTCCCTCAGACGGGGCAGGAGCGCCGGCTGCCCCGGGGTTGTGCGCTGCACCCCTCCTCGCCCCCACCCCAAAAACCACCTGCCGCCTTCCCCCGCAATGCCGTGACCCTCGGCCGGCACTATTTTAAGGACGCCCCAGGTTTCCGTTCCCCTCGGGAAAACATCCCCCGATGTGCTCAGCGGCCCTCGGTACCCCGGGGACGCCCCCACAAGCCCTGGGCGCGGCACATGCGCGGTCGCGCAGCGCTGCGCGGGCCCCGCGCGCCCCCTTGCGCCGTCCGCCCTCGGCTCTCGGGCTGGGAGGGTCGGGGCTCTCGGTCGTGGGGCTGCGCTGGCTCTTTGCCCACCTCCCTTGCCGTCCGGGAGTGGGGCCCAAGGTCTGCCCGTGTCCCCTCGGGCCACGGCAGCTCCGCAAGAAAGCATCGTGGGGTCTCCCTGAGTCGTCCCTCAGATGCTGGCTCGCCGAGCACCGGACACACTGGCTCATTGGACACCATAAGCCTCATTTTACAGAAGGGAAGCAATGGAAAAATTACTAAGTTTATAGGTTCTGTTTGAAATCATTAAAATCTTGTTCTGCTCTGGTCTGCTGAGTACTGCACAATAATGACTATGGACACAAGTTTGTATGAAGGCTCCAGAATTCACCTTAGTTTTTAATTTACTGAGGGCTGGTGAGTGCTTAAAACTGTTTATTGGTATCACTGCATGCTGCTTCTTCATTAAACAACTAAGAAATAACGTTCTATGGAATCAGCTTGGCAGGTTTTCCAGAGAGTTTGCTGCCTGCAGAGATGCTTATGCAGAGCTTTTCCACGGAGCTGTCAGTTCCCTGCAGTCTAGGCTTTGCACCATGTGCTCCAGGATGCCATCTCATCATGGAGAGATACCACTGTTTGCTGGGGACCCTACACCCCCTGAGCCCCTCCCTGACTTCTTAATCAGCTCAAATCTAACATCATTTGGCTGCTTATAAGTCAGCCTAACTCAGTCATGTAATCAGATCTTCAGACAGGTGGCCCATATTGTCCCCATTTCATGAAACAGAGGTGTGTTTCACCAGTATGGCATTACCTCCACGAGGGGCAGTGTGCCACACCTGGTCCCTATTTCACTTTATGCAGATACGCTTGGCAGAGTAGTGCAACCCACCAAACTGGAGAGCATCAGCTCCTACCATAGCTATGACATGAAGTGCAGTTCAACCCTTACTACAGAATTTCACTAGCACAAATTTAGACTGAAATCTAAACAAATTCTTTGACTGACATATATATGACCAAAGTAAAGAGGTATCTTCAAGAATAAGAGAAAATGAGACCTAACAGAAAAGGATGAAGCACCTAGATTTCTTCTGCCTTGAAAGCTGAGGAAAGCCATGGTGATGGGCTATCACAGACTTAATAGCAATGGGGAGAAGAAAGGGAGATGACATTTTTTCCTTGCTATTTGAATATGTCCATCCCTAACATTTCCAGATAGAGTAGCTATCTGGGAATTTGTCCTGCACCTTTGGGAACTGAAGCACATATGGCCTATTTAGAGATAACAGGTGGGACAAAGATGGCTTTTATGATTCCTGCTGTTAGAGAAGCCAAATTAGATTTTGGTGTAATTTATCAGAGCTGGAGGCCACCCCATGTTACAGTGGTCATCCTAGTGATACTTATGCTCACAGTATGCCATACTTTTTTATGCTAATTTCCTTCTCTTTGTGGCCCACAAAGGGAAGGAAATGAATAATGGTGTTTCTAGTCCACCAACAACTGCTAAATACCTAAGCGCCACTATCAAGTGTGAATGAAGACCTCTCACAGAGACTCCAGCAAGTCCAGTGGCCACATGTGCTGTTATGTCTCTACACATAAAAGTTCCTCAGACCAGAGTGTAGCAGCAGAGAGGGACACGAGAGAAGGAAGGTTTTGAAAGGGTTACTCAAATCTTAGTCCTATGCACAAGGCTCCACCCCATCTGGTAATGGGGGATGTTCAGCGCATATTTCTGGGCTTAACTCACAGTATCTTAACATTACCCCTGGGATGAAATATACCCTCTTTTATGAGCTCAGGAGTGGTAAAATAAGAACTTTGGTGAAGTATGCAGAGGTCATCCTAATTCATAAATATGAAACGGGTTCCCTCTGAAAATGATTTGCCATGTTTTGTTACTATATTTTTGGATTGCCATTATTTTCTATACTTAAGTTTTTATGGGGTTTTATGGGTGGTTTTTTTTTTTCATGGGAGTTTATTTCTAGGGAATTCTATTCTGCTCCCTGCCCTGATCAAGACCCTAGTATGAAAAGTTAGGTTTCATTTTCTTTTTACTCTTTTTTTTCTTTTTTTTCTTTTTTTTCCTTTTTTTTCCTTTTTTTTTTTTTTTCCTTTTTTTTTTGGTGATTTACCTTTCAGAAGGCTTTTGGATTCTGAGTGTAAAGAACCTCTCCTATAATGTTAAGGCAGGGACAAAAGGAAAGGAAAACAGCAATATAGTTTTTCTTTTTCACATTTAGGCCACTCCCTGTGAAGCTTACAGCAAATCATGTGGCAGCTCTGAGGAGCATACTGACACTATATCCTCACCTGGTGTGCGTATTCTTCATTTCATTTCTTTAGATCCTCTTCACATTCACACCTAAGGACACTAACTTATGAGTAAGACAGTGTGGCAGTGTGGCCTTTATAGAATCATAGAATACTTTGTGTTGGAAGGGACCTGTTAAAGGTTCTCTAGTGCACCCCCCTGCAATGAGGAGGAACATCTTCAACTTGACCTTCAAGGCTGTATATCTTTCAATGGTACATCAGATTCGCTACCTCACTCTGCATGCACAGCAGAGCACCATAAAGCTACCTACATTCTTTCTCAAGTGATCTGCCCCTGCGTTTATTCACCAAATAAATGAATTCCTCGTGCCCAAAAGGGAGAGATGCCGAATTCATGGGGGACTCAGTATGATGAGCCCTACCATGCCTTCCTGAAAATGATACTAATTGATCTGCAAGTAAAGTTGAAGTGCAAGGAGCCTTTGCAAAGGGTTTGCAAGCAAGAAGCAAGCAAGGAGTTCTGTTTTTGATGAACTGAATCTTTGTTTACCAGAGGTTTTCTGGTTAATTCTCAGAACAAAGAAGGTACCTTTGTTATTAAAAAAATTCCCTGTATCATTCCTGAAAAGGCAGCCAGAATTAGAGGTAACTGGTACTTTATTTTGGAGGCAAGCTCTGCTGAACAGCTGATACTGAGCAGGAGGGGACTGTTCAAACATCTGTCTTTGTGGCAGAGTTGGAAGCTTCTGAGATTATTCCCCATAATTGCAGATATAAAGAAGAATAAACAGGCTGATTTTAAGGAAAGCATGATTAAAAAAAAAAGTTTGAATTCTTTGACTGTGCAAGATTTTTCACTAAAAAATAGAATCTATAGTCTCAGGCATTTCTTTGTAATTTCATTCCATCTGTTAGGCGTGTAAGTATTAAGACTGCTACTCTTTTTTTTCAGTAAAAAGGAATAAAAATTGGTGCATCTCCCTTCTTTTCATTAATGGAAGGAAGTGAGAAGTGAACGTAGACTAAAGATATATTCATGGCAGTTTGCTGTCATTTCGCACAATTCCAGAAGTGTATGTAAAATGGAAAGTATAGGCCAATAAAAGTAATTTTCTGAGTCCTATTAGCTGCCAAATGGAATCACAATGTACGGTTAGCTGGGAATCTGCAAGATTTCACACCTAATTCTACTGGACTTAAATTTTAATTTGCCATCAGAACAAAACCTCTAATTGCAAGCAGAAGAAGCTTATTACATCTTTTATGTGACTCTGACTCACACATTGACCAAACTGTAAGGAAATAATTTTCGTTTGCATAGAGATGATGATCCCACTTGGATGTTCTGTACCTAAGAATTCCTCACAATTTACTAATAAGAAACAGAAAATGAGAGGAAATTGTCTTCATCTGTTTCTCTCACCCATAAAGCCCAAAATAGACAATGTGTTAGAGCAATTGCATACCCTTGCACCTTCTCCGGTTAACTTCTCTTGCACAGTCCTCAACTATTTAACAGTCTCAGCTGTTAAAGAAAAGAAATATGTGGGAGAGGAACTTTTATATTTCAGATATCAGTGAGAGGACTGTAGTAAACGCAGGGGGAAAACACAGAAAAATAGTAGTTAGGAGTTAGAAGGGTAAAGGGAAAAATGAGGAAAAGGGCGCCTACTGAGACTTCTCGCTCCAGACATTCATGATCAAAGCCCACCACTGCCATTAGGCAATCAATCTGCAGTTGCATACATAAAACTTTGGCAGTGTATAGTCTCCACTGCTTTCAACAGAGGCTTTAGACATCTGAAACTGGGCACTCTCCCAAAATTTAGATCCAGTTGCACTATACATTCCAGAAAAGGCAGCATCAAATCAGAGGCCCTCTTTTACCCATGTTATTTTCAAGCTGAAGTGTATAACAAGTTATGCTCCAGCCTCTCCATTTAACCTCTTAGGTTGGCTGTTTGTGTCCTCCAGCTTCATAAAATGGCACACACTGTTATTAGGCAATTGCTGCTTAAATGCATTGTTGTTTTAGAAGAGAATACTGATAATGTGTGCCTTGCTTTCTGACTAATTCTTTCCAGTATCATTCAGTTTCTTGCAGACTTCTTAATTTTGCAAACAGAAATCTACTTCAGCATAACATCTTGTAAGTATGATGCACATTGTTTCTTAAGATGAGTGACCCAGAATCTGCTGAATTTTTGGCTTTTCAGCTTTTAAACCTTTCTGGGTTTTGTGGTAGGACATTCTCCTGCACTTCATTCAAGACCAGTACTAGCCACCAGCCAAAGTTTTAACAGCTTCCTATTCACACTCACACCACACTCAGAGGTTTCTCAAGAAGCTGTGCTGGATTTCTTGTAGAAAGATATATTCAAAGGAATTCTGCAGTCGCAATCAAAGTACAGAATGCAGCCTAAGTTACTTAAGCATAGACAAGTTACCTCTATCTCTAGATGCTTCTGCTTTCTTCTGATAAAACACCTCTTTAGATATAACTTAATCTCTGAAGAGAGATTATGTCTGAAGAATACAGAGGCTGCCCTATGTTTACTAGATTTTATAATTACAGAGTATTCATTTCTTAATACTCTGTCTATCTATCTGTCTATCTATCTACCTATCTATCTTTCATTCCATTATTAGAAAAAAAGTTCTGTAGGTATAAATATTTGGGACATTTGCTGAACTCTTCCGCATCCACAAAAATGCCCTGTGTAATCTGCAGCCTTCAGTCAAGTTCTGCAGAAGAGATCCTTCTACAAGGACTGGAGACCAAACACTGCTAAATAGGACACACATAGAAGTGTGGTGAGATCCAGAGCATGCCCATGAAATCATCTGTTTATTTATGATAAGAAATTCACTTCCTCTTGGATAACCTTAGGATTGCTTTTGTTAAACTCTTGGCAGCTTAAAAGTCATCTTGCTTTCCAGTGTCTGATCCTTCTTCCTTTCTCTTTTCTTCTCTCTCCCCCATACAAGGGCCCCCTCTCTTCGCTCAGTTCCCACTCTCCATCTCAAATGACTTTCTTTCTGTATTTGTCTGCACAAACAGCACAAGGCCCAGGCTGTGCTTCTGAAAGCCAGGAATAATGCCTTAGTCTTTTGCAGTGATTGATGCACTATCCATGGAGAATACTGTGCCATGATCGGGGAGATTCACAAAGCCATGCACCATTAAGATACCTGCTGATCTGCTTTCTACTTTCTCTGTAACTTAAACAGAAAAATGTGGTGAATGTTCCATGACATACAGTCTTTGTTGTTGTTGTTGTTGTTAAGCTGTAGCTCAAGATTTCAAGTCAGATCCAGACAAGGAATCACAGACAGAGAGATGTATGTTACAAAATAGACTATACTTAAAATTTAAAACAAAACTGGAAGAAAATATTTTGCTTGAACAGATCTATGAGGCAAGTCTTTAGTTCAGGCGGTGCTGCCTAATCAAACACACACATAACCTTACTTTGACTAGTATATCTAGAAAGCTCCAGGCAGCTCACATGTCCTTTTCTAAACTTTTGCTTGACATTACACAAATACCTTCAGTGTGTATCCAAAGACCAGGATACAACCCAGGATGTCGATACTTGCCCCACCTGGGTGAAGAGAGACATTTTTTTCACCTTATGCCTGAGTCTTCTTATGCCATAAGTCTTCACCTTATGCACCTGAGGCATGCAGATGTCCATTGCAAGGCAAGTTCTAAAGGGTTAAGAAATTTCAGTTTTACTGTGATCTTAGTAGCTGAGTAGCTGAGTTCTCTCCTTTAACATTACAGGGAATGTTCCCATTTCCATCAAGTCAACAGCAGAATTCTCATTAACTTTAGTATTAGCTGGGAATATTCACTGAGCATCTATCAGGGGAAAATAGATATAGTAAAAATTGGGAGAGTTTTAAATAGCTACGCTGAAAACCTTGATACAAACACACTGAGATGCTGGAAGTTCAGATCTGAATCCAAGTTGTGCAGTTACAGAAAAACTTTATTGATAACCCTTTAAGAAATCAACCTGCTGCTTTTCTCTGGTTATGATTTTGTGTAAGGAAAGCTTAACCCTTAGGACACTGACAATTTACCAAATCACCAAACAGTCAGAGTACAGCTGGATTTCAGTGAGAAAGTGTCCTGAGCAAGGTGGAGTTTTGAAGAAAATAACATAATTGCAATATTAATTTATACAGATAATTAAACAATTTATTTAATTTATATTTTCTATTTATATGTGTTATGTTTTATTTCTGTATGTATAAGTATCATGAGTAAAACCACAACTGAAATGACTCTGTAAAGCTCACAAAGGATTTCCAAGTTTCAACTAAATGTTGCCATCTACTGTTAGCATAATAATAATGAGAAAAAGTAAATGAAACATAAATGGGTGAAACTAGTGCTGTAATTGTGGAAGAACTTTGGGGTTATTTGCGTCCTATTTTGCTGATGCATAAGGCACTTTTCTTTGAATGCACAGGCAATAATCTCTTCAGAATTCCTTCTGTATTTCAGAAGGAGAATAGAGTTCATTGTTTGCAAGATTTCATTATGACTACTTTTCAGCTTCTAAAAATATTGTAATACTTTCCAGGACCAGCATTTATGGTATTCAGTATGTTCAGAGAAAATATTTAATTGAAAAGCTTGTTCTAAATATTCCTCATCTATGCTTTTTTTTTTTTTTTGACTGAGCACCCCAAAATATGATAGTGCTATGCACAGCAGATTGTTAAATATTTTACTTTTCCCATCAAAAGTTAACAGCACACACACACACACACATAAATGCATACACCCTTTACTGAAAAATGCATAAGGGATGCTTTACGTTAAAATCAGACAGGAATATCTAACTAAGGACAAAAAGACCTATCTGTTACATTCTGCTTCTCTTCTGAGCTGACAGTAGAAAAACTACTGTCAGTCTTTTACTTCATGTACAGCAGAAACAGAATTAAAAATTGGTTAATAATCTCGAAGAGGAAATTATTTCTGAAGCACCAAAAGTGAAGGCAATGTGCTTTTTTTCCATGTATGATGCTGGAGTGGGAGGTGGATTTCAAACAATTATGGGATATCTGAAATCCTGCTGTGTGTACCTTGACTGGCATAATAAACTTACTTTCCTATGTCCCATGTTTTCCTGTTAAAAAGAACCCACTGAATTTTATACATCAAATTTTGTTGGAATAGTAAAATCTATTCCCCTAACAAAGCCTAGCATGTTTCAAACAGAATTTCCTATGGCTTTGAAAAATCCACTGGTCCTGTGTTTTTATTGCATTCTCAAAGAAGCTATCTCACCTGCCTGTCACAGGCACAAGTTGTGAAAAGGTTAGAGGCTGTCCATACTATCTAAAACAGAAGGAATGTAAATACAGAAAGAGTAAAACCCATGGCTAGTGTCATACAGTGCCTCCTGCACCTGAAGTTGTGAATTTTAAGTGATATCTCAGTAAGGCTGCAGAGACTTGATGTTTCTGCTGATGGAGCATTGATGTAGAATTGCTGTTGATCAATTCTTGTAGAATTGTCTTGACCAGACATAAAATAGAGGGAATATTAGTTATTTTTATGTTTCAAAGTATATTCAATGTACAGGAATGTGAAATTTTGTGATATAAGCTCTGATTCAGCAGACAAGTGCAGTTAATGTGAGGTGCAGTCCAGGATGGATTGAGAAGCACAGAGCAGTAGCCATGGGCCCTGGACCTCTGTGCTGAATAGTCTGCCTCACCTTTGTGCATTACTCAAAAGCAGTTTCAGAAATGGCATGCAGGTCTCTTTGTTAGGAGGTTATGCAAAACAGGCCAAAATGCCAGCAACTTTTTGAGACACAAAAAGGATGAAGTTAGGAAAGCCCATACTTAGCAGGAGTTGATATGATCAAGGGGCATGAAGAGCAGCAATGGAGTCTGTGGAAAAGTCTAAGACTCCCACTGACATCTTTGCCTTGATTTTTTACTGGTTGTGTTTGTCTTGGAGTCTCCTAGGTCCCTAAGCCTTCTACCAAGTCCTTGGAGAATGAAACCCATGGTAGGGGAGGGTAGAGTTAAGGACTACTTAAGCAAGCTGGACACAAACAACTCCATTGGATCAGATGGAATGCATCTCAGAATTTTGTGGGAGCTGGCTGATGTCCCTCTGACACACTCTGTACAATCTTCAAACTATCATGGTGTTTCAGAGAGAGGCTTCTGATGACTTGGGAAAGGTAAATAATGCACAGCCTTGTTCAAAAGGGTCAAGGAGGTCGGTCTAGGGAATATGATGCTGGACAGCCTCATGTTAGGTCCATGGTAAGATTATGAAGAAAATCTTCTGGGAAGCCATATCCAGATGATTGAAGGAGAAAAAAGTGGTTGGGAGCATGAGCAATGGCCTTAGCAAGGACAACTCACACCTGGCCAGCTAGATTGCCTTCTGTAACATCCCGTGCAGACAAGAGGAGAGCAGTGGATAGTGTTTTCCACAGTACAATGAGGCCTTCAGGGCAATCTCCTGTAGTATATTTACAGCCAGATTGATGAGAGATAGATACTACAGGCAAACCATAGAGTAGATGGAAAAGTCTCTGGATGGCCACGCTCGTAAGGTAATGATCAGCATTATGAAATCTGCTGTTGGGTACTTGTGACATTGTGCAGGTATCAGTCAGGGACTAGGAAGTGTTTAAAGTAATATTTTGCTTGCAAATTTTGTAATTATGAATCTTTTGATTCTGAATAACAAGCAAAATTTTCTAGCTTTCATTCTCTTTAAGAAACAGAATCCATGCGTATGCTGTGATTTTTTACCTTCTTGGCCTTCCTAAATGTTTTTCCTTTGTTTGACACTGGTTCTTGGGTTAGAATTGTCACTCTGTTGAGAGAATACTAGTCATGTTATGCTATTGCTAGAAGTAATAACGGAAGCATCTTACTACAAATGAGAAGAAATGCCTATTGCCAACACGTTATCACTTTGCCATTCTTTACCATGGCTGTCCTAATCCCAGACTCTTCTGGGAGGTATCCTGCATTAGCTCTAGTGCCTTTTCAGTGGTGGCAGTAAAAATTGCTTTAGAGTTAAAAAACCCCGAGCTCTGATTTACCTAATTCGGGTGATAGGTTGCCTGATGGACACACACACAGAAAAAAAAATAAAATTCCAGTGGAAGATCCAGAAAAATCCAGTGTTTTTACTAGGACTTCCCCCATCTAATACTGCCAATGAAAACATTTCATTAAAAACCCACAGTGGAAGTATCTGGATTCAGCATATCCGCAATGTTGCTCTTCTATGACATTAAAAGGCATGTCCTCTTTATAGATGAGTTGTAGTTTTTCTCTGCATGAGCAAACACTCCTGGTGATATTTCTCCCATGTTCAGAGCAGAAATATGGCATGAAGAATGAAGCCGTGGCCTAAAAAGTCTCCTTCTCTATGCAGGAGAAAGCTCAGTAGGAATCTTATCAATGTAGATGAATACCTGAGAGGAGTATGTAAAGAAGTTGCAGTCAGACTCTTTCCTGTGGTGCCCAGTGATAAGACAAGAAGCAATGGGCACAACTTTTCATTATGATTAGATAGGAATAAGTGGAAGGTAACATGCAAATGGCAACATGTAGCTATGCTTAAGCACACTATCTTCCTGTAACCATGTACCAGGCAAAGGGTTCCTGCAGTTATATGAAAAGACAGTTTTGTGCCTTCCTCAGTATATGCATATTATAGGTCAAAATTTATATCACATGAATAAAATCCCAAAAGGTCTAGTTATGTAACAATCAGTTATTAGATTGCTACAAGAATCATGGAAGAGGAGTAGATTGCAGTGGGATTTATGAAAACCAGTTGCCAGAGGGTATAACATTAGATGTGCAAAATAATACCATTTAATATGGAACATGCTGTCTGTCTGTTTTGGAGAAAAGCTAATATTTCCAAGAGAACTCTCTAGGCTTAATTGGTCACAGTTCCTGGTAAGGACAGAATGTTACAATCATCTATGAAACTTGGAACAGAAACATGTTACACATATTCGAAGTTTTTCAGTTCATACACATCAGTGGGCATATGCTGAGTCCAGGGACAGCAATGATCTAAAAGACAAAATTTTTTTAAAACAGGCACATTTTGTGATAATTGATTTTTGTTTTGTACCAAACTTCGAAATATGAGGGCTTTTTTGCAGATTGGGTGAATTGCCGTGTCATTTAATGTAATTATTCTGATTTTCATGTTTTTTTTTTTTTTTTCCCCTTAAGCAACTGTCGGAGACTGAGGGTTATATAATGATTATAATCACATAATTATAACAATCAAATTATATTTATAACCATATACTTATAAATAATAAATATGATATAATAAAACTATTATGACATGACCATAGAACCATAGAATGGTCTGTGTTGGGAGGGGCCTTAAGGGTTATCTAGTTTCAACCCCCCTGTCATGGGCAGGAGCACCATCCATTAGACCAGGCTGCTCCAAGCTTCATCCAACCTGACCTTGAACAGTTCCAGGAATGGGGCCTCCATCACTACTCTAGACAAACTGTTCCAGTGTCTCACCACCCTCACAGTAGACTTTCTTCCTAATATCAAATCTAACCCTACTCTATTTTAGTATGAAGCCATTTAATCAATAATCTCATCTTTCATTAAGAAAAGAGTATACCAAAATATAGTTGTATGTTTTTTCTCCCCTTGTGAGCAGTTCCTCCAAAAATGTGCTCCCTTGGTGTCTTGATGGTTTCATACAAAATCTTGTGATTTCTAAAAGCTCTTAGGATTTTGAAAGAGAGGGCTGAGCAATTTTTCTGCAGTCATGGAAAAGAGATGTGAGGTATAGCAAGCACCAAATTAGCTCTTCAGGGTTGAAAGAGACATAACCAAATTTTCTTTACTATTAAAAATCTTAATTTCTTTTTACAGAAGAGAGTGACTTTCTAATGACTAGTGAAAAAAAAATGATGTTGAGAAAGGCCTTCTTTGTCCTTTGGACTCAATAGTCTTAATCAGTGCTCCAACATTCCTTATAGATAATATTTTCACATCTTTTCCTTTAAGTGGTGCTTTTAACAAGATAAAATAATAAAATACACTTTCCTAAAATGAATGGCAAAGCCCCAATCACTGTCCAGCCCCAATCCACAGGACCTAGGCAGATTCGTATTCTCTTCTGTAGATTCAGTTGAGAGAGCTTGTTTTATCCAGAAAAGATTGCTCAATTGAAATAGCAAGTGGTTTAAATTTGGGAGGGGAAAAAAATCTTGCCTAACCACATGAAAAAAGTCAAAATTATATGAAACAAGTTATTAAGTCTAAACAGACAAATCATTTGGTTTTCATGTACAATTGTGTAATCTAGTAATTCAATATAAAAAACCCCAAACCAAACCAAATAACCAACAAACAAAACTCATGATCTGTGTTTAACTGTAATAATATTTTCATTGTGCTACACTTTAAGTTGAAGTGAAGTCTAAAATCAGGATCAATTCTGTCATTTCAATCGTAGTAAAACTGTATGTCACGACAGGCATGGCAGTTACCGCTTTCTGCTTGAACTTATTAATTGTATAGGGCAATAGCATCTCAGTAAAACTATGAAACTGTATTGGTTAATACATAGGAAGGCTTTAAATGCTTCTAACCAATTATCATTGTTCAGACTGTTGTTAGGCATTTGAGTTTGAGCCACACTTAGATCTTATACATGCTTCTGTTAAAATTATACACCTGTTGTGGTTAACCTTCTTTCATTTGTTTCATCTAAGATTTGCAAAGCATCTTTCTATCACACATGAGCATTTACTTTGTTGTTTTGATTTTACAGATATTAAAAATACTGTTGTCTGGATTTTACAGATGTGAAAACTAAGGATTTATAGTCAGATGTCTTACTGAGGACTGGGAGAGAACAGAGAAGAGATTTCAAATATCTGGGCTCTATTTGATTTGCTCTCCCCACAAAGTACTGCAGCAATTAATGCACTGTAGACTAAGGACACAGATAGTGCGATGCAAAATGAGGGAAGCTAAGGTCATGTTTGATAAACATTTCTTAGTATTGGTTATTACAGAAGAAGTGTTTAGCTGCCTCTGGCTTACATTAATTTTTCAGGTTGTGTCCATTTAAGACAGCTCATATAATTATTTTTTGGTAATTACTCTGATTGCATAAATATCGGGATCCTGTAGCTGTAATTGCTACTAATGCATCCTAAACATAGTTCTTTAATTATGCTTAGGAGTATATCTGATTTTGAAATTACACTGTCATATCATTTATATTATTAATATCTCAATATCATAGGCAATGCACTGTCTCTTCTGAGAATGAGAGATTTGCTAACATTAAGAAATTACATTCTCATAGTGCCTTTGAGCGTCAATTTACAAGAGTGTCCTAGTTTTGGCCAGGATAGGGAGGTTTATTCAGTACCATTTTATACCATTGCCAGGGGAGGGGGAAGGGCACTCACTGTCCTCCGAGAAGTAGGGTGAAAAGCCAGTAGCATTGTCTGCTATAGTTCATTTTCTTTAGGCCCATGGAGAGCATTTTTGCATTTGAATCACCCTCTTTTCCATACTTTCGTTATTAATATTGTAGCTGTTACTATTTGTTTTCTTATGTCTTTGTTTACTGTAAAGAGTTCTTATCTCAACCCATGATCTTCACCTTTTGTACTTCCAAATCTCAACTCCATCCTGCCAGAGCTTGAGAGGAAGGGGAAAGGGGAAGTGAATGACCATTGAGCAGGAGCAGCATCTGGTTTACCGCGACAGGGTGAAAAACCTAGTTTTCTGTAGATTGAATGATATGCCTACGGTGGTCAGCTGATGAAAGCCTATGGCCAATTTTCCTAGTCCCTTTCATACTACTGACAGATGAGGTATCAACCATTCTAGCACAACTGAGCTAGGTTAGTATTTAATGTTCCCTGTTAACATTCTCCAAGATCAGAAGTGTTTACATCTCACTCATAATTAGTCTTTCTTGACATGAAAGATGTTTAGGGAAGATGTGTCATCCTGAGAGCCTGCGTAGACAATGAACACAAGGCTGGTTATGCCAGTAGTTGTGAACTTGTTATAATCTCTGGTGATGTAGCGGTGATTAACAGAGAAATGGCAGCAGTAAACCCAGTTCGATTTCAAATAGAATGGGATGTGAAACTGCAATCATTTTACAGCCCCAAACCTTATAAAAGCTGTTTCCTCATCACATGTGTAAGATGATTCTGATGCACATCAAAAAGGGAAAGATAGGAATATGGTGAGAATATTTGGCAAACAGCACTCCTGCTCACGGAGAAAACCTGGCGTCACTTTCCTTTTGGCACCACGTACAATTAGTTTCTTTCTTTTTCTCTTTTATTTCCTAAAAACTATCTATTAAAGGCAGACTTTCAATGAAACAAATCAGATCATATAAATGAAAATCTGAATACTTCAAATATTCAAAGTGTAGACATAACTAGTTAAATGCCTATGAAATAAAAATTCTCTGCTTACATGTTCAATTTAATAGCCACTGAACATATAGTTTTTAATTCAGTTCTGAGATTCAGTTTATAATATTACCCAGTTCCTAGACTGATTTTTAACCTGGTAATTATTCAACATTTTGTTATTTCACAGATATAAATTGACCAATTGCATGAGTTTTCTAAAAGCAGGTATTCTCTAAAAATGCGCAAGCATCTCTCTCAGACCATACAAATGCAGAGCAAGGGGTCATGAATTAGATTTCTGAAGGAAGTCAGAAGTTTGACATTATTGTGCCTGCTCTGTATGAGCTCTTGCTAGCTGAATCTTTATTACCAAAAAAATATAAGTCATATAATTTATATATTTTGCAACTTTGGAGCCTAATAAAACATTCTGAATAGGAGATCTTAACTACTTTTAGCTGCATGTAGCATCTTAAATAAGATAACTGAAGATTTTTTAAACAAGATATGTGTGGGGTTTGGTAGAAATTTTTTATTCACTTCTTTGCATTCAGCAGATACAATAGAAGACCATGTCATGGAGTGTAATGTCTTTCTAACTTTAAGACTTAAAACACTACAAAGTTCTGCCACCTCCAGAGTTTCAAGGGCCTCTATTTGAAGTAACTCTCATTTTGTCATCCCCAGAGCAGCACTTTCCTTACTCCAAATAGCATATTCAAGAAGTAAGTAGCACAACAAAATCTGACGATAATAATCTGAACACCCCTATTTTAATGCTAACATAATAATTTTTAAAGTCTTCTGTTTTATTACCAAGAATAGAAAATGCATTTATGTAGAATTGATAGTATAGATTGTTGAGCTGGTGCTTTAGGTAGTTCTCACAACACCCAATGTAAGGGTCACAACTGAATTAACAAAAGCTATCCCCAGAAATATAAATGGTACATTAAAAAAAAAAAAAAAAAAAAAAAAGAAAAAAAAAATCACAGTATCTTTTCATTGCAATCCATAAAATCTCACAGAAGCAGGAGAAGCACTAGCATGTTTGTAGTCAACATCTGATAGTTGCCAGTGGGGTGATATCAACAGGAAAATTAATTTGTTTCTCATGGACACACTGGTACACTGTTGTAATCTTATTGACTAATAGTATTTTACTAGCCTGATGATTTAGATTTTGTTGTCAGCATTATACAGAATGAACTTGTGATATATTTGTAATATACCACCTCCTGTGCTCGTGAGGTTGTTTAAAAATATTACATTCTGAAGAAAATATTGAAAACAGATGAGAAAAGGGTTTTTGATAGCCAAACAACAGCAAGAGTAGTCCTGTATAGACTATGTACAGGGATCGGAAAATGGGCTGTTCTGAGCACAGTTCTGGTGATACCAAGGTCACCTTTCCTTGAAAAAACAATTGGTAACAGGAGTGGCAATATCCCTAAAATGGCTCAGAGAAGAAACCTGAAAACATTTGTACAGAAGGTAAAGAACCATTTCAAGCAAAATTATACAAAGATTTGATCAATTTGCACAACAGTTTAGATAACTGATCTGCTTATGGACCTTCTTGTCTTCTATAAGTTTCTTATTACTTGTGTTGTGACATGATTTTACACTGGAAATCATGACCTACAGGCAGCAACTGAATGACAAAAGGAATCTGTGTGAATTCCTTTAGGAACTGGTAGATTTTTTTGTTTCCTGCAACAGCAGTGTGCACAGTCTGATAGCTACAGATAAATGCTTAGCTGTATCAGCAAAATTTGGAAAGATACTCCAGCCACAGGTGCTATGAGCTGACGACAGTAGGTAAAGGTGGCTGCTGTCATATGTATATACCTTTAGGACAGCATAGCAAGACTCCCTGGCAGACATTGGTATTGGTTTTGATCCACGCAATTCTGATGTTTGCTAGGAACGGCAATACATTGCTAGAAGGATTATACTATGCTGCTAATGACCATTCATGTATTAGAGGAATTAAGCAACTGGCCATAATGATGAAGATTTCAGGAAACCAACAAAGTGTTTTGAACTGAAGAAGCACAGGACTTGAGATGCACATGATAGAAAAACAAGCCATTCATGTTTTCTGGTTGATGCTAAAGGGGACAATGCTGCCTAGACCCAGGTGAAATTACAAGATGTTTGGCTGTAGAATTGTGACTGAAAGGTCATTTCATGCTTTGTTACATAAGTCTGTTGACGGACAGCTTCATATTGGAACATGTAAGGAAAACCTGTTTATTTCCAAGAAGAAAATCTCAACCTTATTAAAATGTATTCTAGGTTTCATGTGCACCTTATTTTATGAAAACTGATCTTCCGAGAGTCGTCTGATGCATTTTCAAATAATTTTTTCTTTTTATAAACAATCTCTTAATTTAAAAACTGGTTTTGAAGTCCTTTTCCTATTTTGAAAGATGCTCAGGTACCACCCATGATCAGATTCAATATGGTTATGGGTTTGAAATGATCTGATGAGTATTCCCTTGTAACAGCTGGTCTGAAGGTTTTGCCAGTCCTGTGCATAAGATTTTTGTGTGATACAAATTTCCTTTGGTTTTTTGCCTCATGGTTATCCTTTCCAAGAACAAGCTATGAATCAAGTTAAATGTGGCTTCTGTAAAATTTCTCTCACTAATGCCATAGTTATCATAGATTCATAGAATAGTCTGGGTTGGACCTAAAAGATCGTCTAGTTCCACCCCCTCTGCCACGGGCAGGAGCACCATCCACTAGACCAGGTTGCTCCAAATGCTATCCAGCCTGGCCATAATTTCTCTGGGCAACCTGTTCCAGTGCCCCACCACACCTACATGCTTTTGTAAATAGCCTTTGTCCACCTTTTTTGTAGGCTCCCTTTGAGTTCTGGAGAGCCACAATTAGGTCCCTATGAAGCCTTCTCTTTCCTGCCTGAACAATCCCAGTTCTCTCAGCCTTTTCTCACAGGAGAGGTACTCTGATGGAAAAGTTTCTTCTGAATAGATGCAGTACAGTACTCTCTGAACAGCCAAGCAATCTACATTTGCTTGGCTCCTCTGCACTGTAACACACAAAAGTCAGAATTTTGCAAGTGGGTCTTTATTGTTCATTTAAAATGGTGGCCTTGACTGTAACTATCTGTCTGTCTACATAAATTATGAGTACAAAAAGCATGATTTCCAACGAGAAATCTCCTAACAACAGTCTTTTCTGGTCTGACATGCTTATTACAGGGGGATATATCACCTCTGAACTGCTTTAGAGCTAGAACAACCTTCAATAATAAAAAAAAATAAAACAAATACTCATCATGAATCAAGACAGTTTTTGGCATATGTGTGCCAGACAGACTGAAACAGCTGGATGTGGTTGGTGTTAGCTTTCAGTATCTACCCTTATTCCCCTCTGGTTTCTTTTCAGCATTAGGTGAATCATGTTTCTGCACCAGAACTCCAACTCAACAGAGTCACCGGATGTTTTATGAATTTCTTCAGGATCACATATGTCTAATTTGCCAGACAGGTTTACTTAAAGGTAAGTTTATTATCCAGTGTATTGTTTAGACACTATAATATCTAAAGCAGAAAACATTCACTAGCTTTTACATTAAGCCAGTAGTAATGTAAGATGAGAAATTAATTTAAAAAGTGATTTTAAATTGTGAGATGTTAATCATCAGCCTCAGGTTTTGATAAATGATTTTTGAAAAACTTTATTGGAAAAGGCCTACTTGCTGTAGGCCACTTCCAAACACACTTCAAAACCAAATATTTTTGCTGTCTAGTATAATATCACATACACACCCTAAGCATTCCACAGTCTGCATTGGATTCTCATATAATGTTCCACACTTAACAACTCAGACGACTAAAAAACAAGCTCAATAAGAGGCTCAATTTTTATGTTTTGCATTATTGCAGAGATAATACTGTGGTTCAAGCTTTTAGTTTAACCACAAGAACTTTTCAGACTAATTTAGTGATACCTTGTCATTAGGATGATTGGAATGAAACTCAGTTTATCAAAGAGTTTACTTTGGAGCGCGCATCCCTTAGGCAGGTTCACATATTTTTCTCAGAAAAGTGCATAGGCCTTAGCAGCTGAGTTTGCTGAGATGCTCTTCTGCATCCTTAGCATAGCCCAGGAAGAAGCCCCTTATTCTGGGGCCATTTCGCTGGAAGTTACGTTGCTATTTAAGTGTACAATAACCCATAACATGTATTCATGTGTTCCTTTACATTGATGCAATTACACAGGAACATAAATTCAATCCAGTGAATATTTAAGTTATAATACACAAGGAAAGAAAGGCAGTAACATAAGGTGAAGATGGATGACAGGGTATTTTACTAGCAGCAACAGCAGAATCTGAACTGCAGCAGTAACACTTCCTGCAATATTGAAATCTGTACTACAGATTACTCTCTAGATGCCTTGGGACAGAGGCCTGCTCTACCACTGCTTATCCACCTGAGTGGTCTTGCTATTCTCTAATAGCCACACACCGAACAAAAAAAAAAAAAAAAAAAAACCAACAACAAAAAAAAAAACCAAACCAAACCAAAACAAAACAAAATAAATAAATAAATAAAAAATATATACCTGATCTTAGTTCAAATTAACTCGCTTCTGAGTTTTGCCTTGTTCTAGAACCCTCTTTTCCTTGATGTTGCTATTACCTGCTCTAATGTAATGCAACCTTACAGCCCTATGAGCACAGCAAAGATTCTGCTACCAAGTTAGGCCCAGCCACTGGATCTTGGATAATTTTTAAATGGAAGCACTGGAAACACAATGTGCCAGGCCTATTTCAAGAACACCTGCTGGTGTTCAGTACAATAGGTCAAGATCCTGAATTTCCAAATGAATCAAGGTCTTACCTAAATTTCAGCAAGTGCAGTCAATAAAGTAACTAACATGCTATCAAACCAAAGAATCTCCAGAGGCTCATGCTTTGTATTCAGACATGCTGACATAGCCTAATGTGACAGATTTTTCCCTTGATGCCAACAACAACTAGTCATGTTTAACAGTTACAAACATACAAGATGAGTCAAAGGCAGAAGCTTTGATTCATACTTACTAATGTTGCAAGCATGCTTTTCAGTTTAAAATATTATAAAAATAATGCTTTTTCTTGAATGATACACACTACCATACAATTACTAGCTTTGCATCGGGGTTTCTGGCAATAATATGATTCATTTTCAACAAAAGCAAAGTATGGAGGGTGGAAGCAACAGAGAGAGATTACTGGGCTGCAAGTAGGCCTTAAATATGACATGGATAGGCATTTTATCAACATGAGACCGTGCACAAATATTACAGATGTAAAAGTCTGTCATGCAACACAAAGTCTTACAAAGAATTGCAATTAAAACTATTCACTCGTGTTTAGGTGCAGAAACATGGCTTTGTGCACTGATAAAATAATTTAGACCTTTGGATCAAATCCAGAACTGCAAATACTGGGACAGAATAAAATCCTATAAATGGAATTAATTTGCAGCATAATTGTGAATATTCTTATTATTATTCCAGCACATACAACCAAGTACGTTGGGTGAAGTTATTAAAAAAAAAAAGAAAAAAGAAAAAAGAAAAAGGAAAACAAAAATAGCATGGTCTGAATACAATGGTAAATTGACATACTTTTACTTATTTGCAGCTACTAGATAGCCAACTCTTTTTTTCATAATGATATGGAATTTGCCTGAAGCAATGTAATCTATAGTCAGTCACCTTGGCAAAATGAGAAGCTGGAAAATTCCAGAAAATCTTGCTAATCTATGCATTTAAACATTCATATCTGTGACCTGGTTCCTCCAAGTCCCAGGAAAAGTATAGTACACTCATTTGCTGAGCAAGATGTATGTTATAAAGCCTTTGTCAAATCTGAAAACATAGAAGAAGACATTTCAATTTCTCCTAAATGTTTTTGTACCAACTAAAATGCTCAATCTCTAGCTATTGTTTGCTTCTCTGGTTCACAGAGACTTTGTGGATTTTGACAGGGGAGATTGTCAAGCTTTCAGTATCTTATTTCTTGGCACTCATGGGATCCCTCTGTTCAACTGCCTGTGCTGTTAAGTACAGATATACATTACAGAAATGTTTAAAAAAGTGTTTGTAAGCCCCGCCATTTTATTTTTGGTTAACAGGTTTGGGTTGCTCTTATTGTTGGATTTTTTCCCTTTCCTGAGATTCAGTCACTGAGGCTGGCTGGCCTCTCCGCAAATCTCTAGTACTACAGTGGCTTCAGCATGGTCAGCCCCAGCTAAAAGTCCATAACCAGTCAGTTTTTAATACCTCAAGGAAGGAAACTCAGCAACATCTCTGGGAAACTGGTGTTCAACTACCCTCAAAGCAAATAAGTTTCTCTTATATTTAGAAAGAATTTCCTTTATTTCAATTTGTGCTCATTACCTTCTGTTGTATCACTGCATACAACAGGTAGAAGCCTGGCTCCAACATCTTTACCCTCCCATCAGATATTCATGTACATGGAAAAATGCCCCGCAACAAACCTAATCTTGTGTGAAAAGTGTGAAAAGTCCCAGCTCCACTGTCCCAGCTGAAGCTGCAAGCTCTTCCTCATCTTAGTGGCTCTTCAGTGGACTCACCCCAGTATGTTCTTGTCTCTCTTGTACCCGTGAGCCCAGCACTGGACACAGCACCCAGCTGTGTCTCAGCAGTGCTGAGGACAGAGAGAGGGTCACCTCTCTTGACCTGTTGTAATGTTCTGTCTGATGCAGCCAGGGTGGCTTTTGGTCCTCTTTGCTACAAGGGCACACTGCTGGCTCATGGGCACCTTGGTGTCCATCAGGATTCCCAGGCCATTCTCTGTCACGCTGCTCTCCTATTGGTTAGCTCCCAGCATACGCAGGTGCATGGGGCTGTTCACCCCATGGTGAACCCCATTGGCACTTTCACTTGTTGAGTTTCACGGAGTTCCTGTTAGCCCGTTTATCAATCCTGATGAGTTCTGTTGGGATGACAGCATAACCATCTGGTGTATCCACCAATTCTTTCCACTTTTTTAACTAATTAACAAAATCGTGAAGATACTTGGTGTTATCAATCTTTGCTTGTTATCACTGTGAGACACAGAATTAAAAAGTGAGACTAAATGGCAGATATGAGATCTTTAATAAGACAATTATTAGAATAACTCTACTAAGAACACTTCTGTTTTGAAACATTAACTCTCAATCCTGAACAGAAATCCTTCTTTAATGACTCACTGTTGTCAACATTTGTTATTTTACTAGATTTGATATTTTTCTGCCATGTCTATTCAAAACTTGTCACAATGTGCCAGTTTGCTGTGACAGTCCGGTGGCTGGTACGATGTGCTATGGCAATTTTGGTTCAAATCTGGCTTACAGCATGAGGGGAACATGTGTTTTCATGCTTCATTTTCAACAGCTTTTAAAATAATTATGTAACTTTGAATGTCCTTTCACCACTTTTTTCCCCATTGCTTCTGAAAACAGAAAGAAAATTCACAGACCAAAATTACTGCACTTTTGAAGATAGATATTGGCCAAACAGAAGGCAACGGAAGATTTCAAAGATTTTCCTGCCAAAAGGAGCAGGAATATTTTTCTGCCGCCATAATATTCGTGCCTGTCTTTGGCACGTATTCTGACGGCAGCGCCTTTTTTCGGCTGAGGGATGTCCGGCGTTCCCGCAGTAGCAGTGGCCGCAGGTGGCATGTTCTAGCCGGCCCACGCTAGGTGGCAATGCTGGCGCGGCGCTGCAGCGGGCACGGAAAACCCGCTGCATCGGACATGCCCTTGGTAGCGTGCCGGGATCGTATCGTGGTTAGCACCCTGCATTGTGGCCGCAGCAGCCTCGGTTCGAATCAGAGTCATGGCACAGTGGAAGCGGAGCTGGTTTACTCCTCAGGTTTGGGGCCTTGGTGCTGGGGACACACAGCACCGGGGAGGTGACACTCACGCAAGCCCTCATTCTGCAGTAGCTGCAGAAACGATGTCAGTGTCTGACGCACAGAAAAAAACAGGTGAGGGAAAGCAGTATATGCACACAAAAAAAGGGTTCATATAGCTCATTGCTACCTGATAAAGTGGGTGGTGTGCTTTGAACCAGAAGTTTTTTGTCTCCTTTTGTGTGATTTCAAGAAGATCACTTAGATGATGCTGTACAAATGTTGTCTGAGACAATATTTTCTCTGATTTCACACTGTCAGTTTTTTAACAAATGTCCTTGCACTCTCCCAGCAAATACTGATTTCTTTCTATGATCTGTCCCCAGACATTACTCACCACAAAGGAAATTCCAGAAGAATTTTTCCAGAAAGAACAGCAAAGGAGGCATTAAATTACATGCAAATAATTTCTTTACTGTGAGGCCTTATAGTATCTTTGCTCCAAGAATTATGCACTTATGAGATGAGTAATCAATAGCAGCAAATGGAAGACATCACGTGTAGGTCTAAAATTTGATTAAAGAGAAGCAAGACACTGCTGAAAGTGCAATGCCCTTTTGTTGGGGGAGAGGATAGTACAACTAAGAGGATTCTGCCACAAGAGGGGAAAACGGTCTCATAAGATTCTCTGTTTACCAAATTAACGTTCATTCTTCCTGCCTATATTGTGTAGTGGGTGTTTCTGTCTATTAAGGCAGGGGTGCTACGGACCAGTGATTTTCCAGGGTGGGAATGGTGAGGCAGGGAAGCTAGCTGAAAGGCACAAGAGAAGAAATTCTGAAGAAACTCTCCCAAGTGCCTACTGTTGGCACTTTGTATATTGACTGAACCATGTGGCGACACAGTTCTAGTTTGTTATTAATAGAATATGCTCAAAAATGTATTAATGAACTTAGATTATGTAACCAATTGTAATTTTATTTTTAGACAGTTACACATCCTGATGACTGAAGTAAAACCTGCTCATTTTGACCAAATGATTTCTTCATACTGAAGCACATGGCCTGACTACAAGAAAAACGAAGAAACAGGTTGAAAAGGGAGGAAACAACAAATAATTTATGGCAAATGGATTTATGTTTCTTACAGTTGAAGCCAGATTCTCAAAAGTTTTCCTTACTGAAGACAGCGTATGTCCTTCTGAGGTCAAACATTATTCAAGTAACCAGACACAGGCTTCCCAGCTCTTGGCAAACTTCCTCCAGGTGTCTGTCCAGGGCTAAGTAAGGATGCAAGACTATCTTGAAACTATTAAGATTAAGGGATTGCTTTTAAAGCAGAGCTCACATAACTGTGAAGACCAGCAGGGAATATTTAATTCCATTAAACCCATCTATCAGCAAACAAAAATAAGAACGATCTTATGGTGAAACAAAGCTGGTGAATCAAACACAAATGTCTTTCTAGAAATTACATTTTTGTCTTTTTGGAAGACTTCATGTTTCTTGTATTGGGCCTTCTAGAGTTCTTTCGCAATAATTTTTCAGTCTTTTGCAAAAAACCCCAACAATGCAGCCTTCAAAACATTTTTCCAAAGAGAATTTTCTATTATATCCTAGTTTTCTTACTGTTGCTTTAGGTAGATTATTCAGACTTTGCTTTCTGAAGTCTAACAGTAAAATACCAATTTATCCCATGTGGTTTAAATACAGATGTCTTCATGGCTATATCATAAAGAAATTTTCTTCTCTGTGCCAATACAAAGGTCAGTACACCTTCTTGCCTTCAGCTGCATAGTGAATAATAGCAACAGTGCAGGTCCCAGTATCCCCAAAAAGCATGCCAGATTTTTCTAAAGAGTTTAGATACAATTATGGAGAGTGAAATAAGAGGTTTGCTGCTCATATTAGAGAACAACTTCAGGATAATGATAAATCATTATGTTAGGAGCCTCGAAGTAAGGGATCTAAACTTGGAATTTAGGAATCCACAAGAAAGAAATTACCAGAAAAATTGGGGGACCTTTGTTGTTGGCTCCATGCACAGCTCTCAGGTGCAAGAGGCACATAGGTGCTGGTTTAGCAGCACAGAGATGCTGATTATGTTAACATTCCAGACTGTGTTATTTTTGCTAATTAGCATGAAATGTCAAAACCATACTCTCATCTCAAAGATTTTTAAAGCAGTATGTCTTGAGATCCCTTTGAATAGAGGCTTTTTTGTGGCAAAGGAATTCTTTTGGAAGGGGTAGCACAAAGTGTCATGTCCTGAGTTGTATTTGGTGCAGAGAAAACATACACAACATAATAATATATAAAATAATATAAAATAATATAAAAAAATGTATAAAAGAGTGGAGGAAAAAGTTGTAAAACATTAAGCACAAGAATTAATGTGAAAGAGATTTATAAGATGAATTTGACTCTGAATGAAAGAGCTGGTTTTGTTTCTCTGAAATATATACCAAAAAAAAAGTAAAACATGAACCATTAGTTAGATAGTTTTGGAGTCATTCAGTGGGTTTGGGTTTGTGTTGGGCTTTTGATGGAGAAGTAAAACCAGGCCCTACTCAGTAGTTTGAATCATAGTGCAAAAAGATTGTAGGATTTAAATCTGAATTAAAGCTTAACTCAAAGTGGTCCAAGTCAAAAGCTTAAAAAATTGAACAGCAGTCTTCACATATGTTCTGGTGCAGCTCTCTCCAGTGCTGGGACTGCTGGAGCATTACGAATAAGAAGCAGTCTTATTTAGAGACCAGGACACGCTTTCTTTCAAGAAACACCAAAGACAGATTATGAGAGCAGAACTGCAACATCAGACATTGTTTATGTAGTTCTGTTTACACATCAGGCTCAGGAATCTCTCTGTCTGCCAATTTTTTCCCAATTACTACCCATTTTGCAACAATAGCCTGTAAACTCAGAGCTGAATTTCCAGAGGTAAAATCATTGCACCTGTGAAGTGAATTGCTGGCATTCTTTGCTAAAGCACAACCAGGTATTTAAGCTTTGAGAAGTTCTTTATACCACATATTTCCTTTCAAAGAGTCTACTTGACCACAACCTTTTGAAAGGATTACAGAGGGGACCTATAAAAGTTTTAATATGAGCTGCACTCTCGTAAAGAGAATGAAAAAAATAGAATTAATTTGATTTGATGACTGCAGACTCAAAACAGCCACTGCTTTCTATTCTGCTCAACACCCAATATGGACATCAGACAGGATACAACCAACTCTGCTGCACTCCTGAACAATGAAGGAAGAATAAAAGAAACCTACAACAGGCTATATTAATATTTCAAAAGTTTTTCAAGACTTTCTGTTCAGTGTTGCCTTTTTAAAAACTAGGTGTCTTTCTCCATAACTTAAAAAGTCTAGCAGTTTTAGCCCTAATCAACAGCTAATTTAAAATACAATGACAAGAAAGAATTCTCTCCCCAAGAACTTGATGAGAACATCATGTTAGTTTTCAGTTTCAGTGCCAAGAAGCTGTCGTGGTTTAGCTTGGCCCAGGTTTTTCTAGTGGGGGGGGCCCACAAAGATGGCTCCTCGGTGAAGCTTCTCGAAGCATTCACCATGTCCAGCTCTGAGGTGATGGACATGCTGCTGGCCAAGCCTGGGCCAATTAGAGACGTTGGTTACGCCTCTGTGAAAAACATATTTAAGACGAAATCAAAACAATGGCTGCACGCACGTTTCCTTAGCCAGAGGAGGAGGAGTAGGTGAGAGTATGTGAGGGAAAACAACATGGAGAGACCAAGGTCAGTGGAGAAGGTGGGGAATGGGGAGTTCCAGGCGCTGGAGCTCTGCAGCCTCTGCAGGCCGTGGTGAGGCCATGGTGAAGCAGGGGGTGCCCCTGCAGCCCATGGGGGCCCACGGGAAATGCTGAGATCCACTTGCCCCAAAGCGAGTGGATACCCTGAAAGTGGCCGTGGTCCAGAGGGAGTCCTAGTGGAGAAACAGGCCTTGACTTGCACCCTGAGACTGAACTGAGTGTCCCACATGGAGTGGGTGGGTGCCTGAGAGAGAGAGAGAGAGAGAGAGAGAGAAGCCCAGCAGAAGTCCGGTAAAGAGAAGAAGCCTTGCTCCCGAGATGGAAACGGCCCGGCTCAGAGGTCTGTACCCCGTGGAAGATGGACCCCACGCCGTAGCAGTTTTGGGGAGACTGCTTGCCTGTGTGGGGACCAGCGTCACTGTAGCAGTGTCGGGCGGGCTGCCGACGGTGAGACCCATGGCTACGCAGAGGAAAAGAGCCTCTCCCCGGGCAGGGGAAGAAGATCTGGGTGATGAACTGACCTAACCCCCCCCAATACCTTGTTCCCTTGTGCAGCTGCTGGGAAGGAGGGAGGGGGGTGAGCAAAGAAACGGTGGCCTTGAAGGGTTTATTTTACTTCTCATTTACTCCTCTGACTCTGTTAGTAATAAATTAGATCACTTTGCAACCTAAGTTAGTCCTGTTTTGCCTATTCTAAGTGCGTCTTCTCCCAGGTTTCCTTATCTCTAGTCATAAGCCCTGGGTGTGGGTGTGTTAATTTGGGGGTACCTGGCATTTGGCCGGGCTCAAACCATGACAGAAGCAAATTAGTTGTGATGGGGATATGGAGATAGACACCTCCATGTCCTAAAGATTTCATTTTTTATGCAGAATGTGCCATGCTTGAGAACAATAGCAAGCACAAAATTACATAGGAGAGCTGCAAAGAAAGGCATGTGCTGTCTTCTTCTGCCTTGTTTTTAAACTACTATTCATTTAATGCTTGCTTTCAGATTGCTGCATACAAGTGGAGAAGGCTGCCAAAGTGAACCCTTTTCTCTGGCCTCCAGATTGTTCTTAGACAATAAAAAATTCAGTACTTCAGAGATATATTTATGTAAACCTGTTTATATTTTGAATATATTATGATTATGATTATTATTATTATTATTAGACCATGGTTTCCAGCTGGAAAAGTGTTACATGGATGTGTCTGCTAGACATAAAGATGCACATATTCCAGGAACATAAAAGCAATTCTTTGTTCAATTCAAGGTTCAAAATCCGTTTCAGGATTACCTGTTTGTGTTTCCTAATCTGCAATCCTGTTATCCTTAGAAACTCTTTTGTACGAAAGTTTTTGTTTTCTTTTTCTCTAACGAGAAGGGAAAATTGATAAGTATTTTCTCAGGAAATGGAATGCTGGGAGCCATCTGCACTTGCATGTTTATGTTTCAAAATGAAACTGGCTTTTAATTTTCATTTTCTTGTGAGAAGAATAAATAACTGCGGGGGGGAAGTGGTAAGAAAGGTCTGTATATCTGCCCACACCATTCTTGATCTCAGTTTATAGTGTGACCATTGAAGTTGCAATACAAGTACTGATATCTCCCCAAAAAAGTCAAACTGAATAACCAATATTTTCCAGTCAGTCATCATAAAATAAGAACAAACTTTTTTAAAAGAGCACTTGGAATTTGTCTGCTGTCCTATCAAAACTCTCCAAAATCATCAATATTACTACAAGTAGCAGTAAGGCAATATTTAGATGAACAGATGAACACTGGATACAGAGAAGTCAGTTCCAGGGAGGTTGAGGTCAAGCAGGGGTGAGTTTTGAGTGCTTTGGCAGCCTCAGGATAATGCATGAGCAGACCAACATATTTGGTGTTACAATTTTTAAATTTCTTTTTTAGGACTTAATTCACTAGGATTCTTCAAAGAGTACGTGCACCTGTGATGACTTAATTTGATATTTCTGGATTTCATAAAATCTAACACAGCAGATGACATTTCTAAAAGAGTACAGCAGGGATAGAGCACAAAAGATCATCCTGGTCTCTTTCATGTTAGTGCATATTTCTAAATTGCTTTCTTTTGGGAAATCAGCAACATCTGTCTCATCAATTAGCCCAAGAATTCACAAGCTAATTGCTCTGACATGCTCCTAAAAGGCTGAATGATATTTAGACATGAAATCTAAGGCAAATAAGAGGACTACTCAAGGATATTTTGAAAAACACAACAGAAAGAGTTCTCATGAACCTGAGGAAGGTCATAACAAGCCAGGGATCACTAGCCTACTACACCAAAACTGGGACACCTAAGCTCACAGCCTCCAAAGGTGATGTGCCCTCCTAGGTTTCTAGGCATGCAGGGCTTTGATTTTTCCTGACATTGGTGCTAAAAAAGACTTGTTTCACTTCCTCACTCAGTAGAATGGTAAGGAATTTTCCTGCTCCCTTGGAGAAAGAGAAAGGCACCTGTCATTCACACTGTGAAGCAGCTGGCATGTTGCATAAAGCTTGGGTCTGTCTGGGCCTCCTGAAGCTGTTATCCATTACAGAGGGGCTGATGTCCCATCAGATGCAGCAGTGAGAGAAAAGCAGAGCTTGCCCTTGAATTGACTTCATATCAAATAAAAGCACCTACTACCAGAAACTCTATTCAGTAGCACACAAATTGTCTGATTAACTCATAATAATGATGTTTTATTAATTGGATTATTATCAGTTATGTAATTTTGTTTGTTTGTTTATTGCACAAATTGCTGTTAGTTACCATAACCAATTTACTAAATTGAAAAGGTAATTTTAGAACTCTTCATGCTGAGAATCTGAGCTCATATTACTCAGTGAAACAGGACAGTGAAATTACACACTGTTCCTACTGAAAAAACAAAGAGAATCAACAGACAAGTGATGGTTCCTCTTATCTATCATGAGCAAAGACTTTCTGCTAGCAGCAGTTCAGGCCTAGGTAAGCAGGATTTCCACATGTACCACTGTCATATTTCCAAGCAATTCAAGCTGATTGTTTTATTAACATGAGAAAATAGGAAAGATCAAAACCAAAGAGGTTTCATGGCTCAGTCCAGACATTAAGTAGCTGTAATGAGTTAAAATTCCATGGTCACTATGAGACTGTATTTAACACAATATCCATAAAAATTTAAATTAAAAAAATCCCACTTGGCAACAGGATTTCTGAATTAATATCTATGCTACATACTCTTTTAGAAAAACATTCTTGTAAAAGTTACAGGGCTTTTAATTGCTTTCTCATCTTAGTCTTAGACATCACTAATAGATTACTTTTGGTACGGAATCTGTAATTACATCTCTTCAAAAGGTACATCGTCCCCTGCCGTGACTCGGATTTGAACCGAGGTTGCTGCGGCCACAACGCAGAGTACTAACCACTATACGATCACGGCAAGCCATCAGAAAACTCAGATTAAAAGTGAATTTTTTTTTCCCTGGTGCTCTTTAAAATGTGGTATAAATGGTGCCACCTGCAGTTTACAGTGAGTGTTAGCAGCGTGCTCTAAACTCATGATTTATTACTATCATCTCAAAATTGCTTCCAGACTTATTTTTCTTTTTTCTTAATAATCCGTGCTTAACAGGACTGCCCAAAGAAAGGCACTGGATAGTTATAATATACCTTCCCTGGTTCCCTAAAAATCTTTCCAGAGATATTTTTTTCCTATTTTATCAGTAGTGGGGAAGGCAAAGTCATGACAGCAGAACAGTCTTGACAGTGTAGATACAGATTTAAGGAAATGATAAAAATCTATTTAATTGAAAATTACATTTGATTAGTTGAACCAGGTATGATTGATTCTGGTGTAAATGTTTGTATTGATGAACATAACAACATTCAAATAGGCAGAACAGTAAAAAAATTACTAGTTCTTTCAAACAAAAGCACCAAGAGAAATCAAGCTGTATAACATAAAGAAAGGTTATAATGAGGAAAAAGACTCCAGGGCAGTCAAGCCCTGTCTAGAAAATGCAGCCTGTTTTTTTTTTTCTGTGCTCACCTTCTCCACAGTTATAGTCATTATTTTAATACTGAATGATGTCTGCTTAAGAGCCTTGGAGAGCACGGCAGCACCACCACTGCAGTGGTACTTGTCCCACTGAATCTCTGAAGGAGAAAAACATACCACAAAACATACTAGACCGTAATATGCAAGGCCATTATCATGTCTTCAGCATGTGTTTACCATGCTGAGATGTGGATTTACTCCGAATGGAGGTCTGCATAGTGGGATAATTCGTATGTAGACTGTGCAAAAGAAACAAAGAACAAAAAAATTAGGCTGGGACTTTAAAATGCAAACTTACTAAACAGACTCTGCGCTGCTGTGCCTGAGGAGCAGAGGCTCTCACTGCCTTCATCTTAGGGTAAAACACAGGTGCCTCTTGCATGCACACAGAGGAGGCCCACCCTGACCCTGGAGCTGCAGGAGGGAAGGAGAAAGTATCTTTTCCTGGTGTTTGGTGGGGGCACTTGGAGCAAAAAGATGCTCTAATGTTGATTTGGACTGCTGTACAGCCTTCTCTGATAGCTTAGTGTGACCAGAATAGCATTTTTCATTCAGGGATCAGCATACCCTTCCACAGGACAGGAAAATGGCATTGCTCAACATCATGGATGTGAACAAACCTGGGGAAAAAAAATGATTCAGTACTATCTTCTCTAAGTTTCTTGTTATTACAGACCTGTGAAAGTAGACCTCTCAGAATATTTACTGTATTTCCATATTTACAGTTTTAAATAGCTTTAAGTTTTCTTATTTCAGATCTTGTTGTTCCTGGGTACCTGTCTTGGAGTAACAAACAGCTTAGGTTTTGTTTGAGCTCCTCAGAATATACAGATTTCTCCTAAAGACAGAAGTCAAGTAAATATAAGTTTTTGTCCATGGCATCCCCCTTCAAAGCAAGGGCATTAAGTTAAAATTACTGCAGGACTCCTTGAGATCCTTTATAGAGTGATAATCAGGAAATTATGGAGATTTTAAATGTGGTTGGTCTTACATCATAAATAAAATATTTGTAGCTGTGATGAGAAAGGCTTCTTGCAAACTCTGAAACGTGTATTGATCCACTACATTGCATTCATATAGGGGTGCTTTATTTTTGCAAAAGTGAAACAGATTTTCTAGATTCCACTCAAAAAATGTCACGCAATTCTTTTAAATCTGGGTTGCAGAGAACCTACAGCAACAAAAAATCCCCCTCTTAATTCCATCTTATTGTACGAATGTCTTCCAATGCATTTGTTGCAAAGTTGGAATCACTTGATGTACTGGTTTTTATATCAGATGTATATACACATGAGAATCTAATACAACAATTACATTCATAAACCTTTAAGATCAGTATACAAATTTTTGAGATGATAAAACAAGCAGTAACCACTGGGTAACGAATGATAATTTCATGAGTTGTACTACACTGATACTACTTTTCATTTAATCTCTACTCATCTCACCATTTTTTTGCATTCCTTATTAATTTTTATCATTTCTATTAGTAAAATGTTATTAGTGGTTCTTATTTTTCCCTAAAAGAATGTTAGTGCACATGAGCATGTTTTGTGAAGTATTTGCATAGTTGTGTAGTTCTCTGCCCCTGAGTGCGATCTTTTTACCTTAGGCTCAGAAGGCAGCTGTGAAATTGTCACCCACATAACTGAAAAGATAATCTTTCAAAACAATTACTTTTCCAGTTAAGTTGTCAGTGTTGGATAGAACGTTTCCCTTATTCAGGATTGGCTCTCTGGTCAAAGGCAAAAAGAGTAATCTGAAGACACACAAACACTCATTTCCCCAACACCCAAGTTCTTGGGTAGGTCTGGAAGAAGGAGAACTTGAAATATATGAAAACAGCATATAGATCTCTGTCATTTCCAAATGTGATTCTCTCTTTCCTTTACTTTTAGCATAGGCAAACATTTATTAGGTCTAGCCTCCAGACTTCTAACCTGTGTTTTAGTTGAGTGACCCCAGCATCAGGCCATGGAATTTATTAAGGCTTTTTTGCCTTTGCAGTGAATTACGTGTGCAACACTTGACAGAAAAACTCAGGACAGGCATATCCTCACCACATGCAGAGCCAAGTAGCCCAAGACATCCACACAGGAGACAGGAGAAACTGTTCAGGTTTCTCCTCTGCCTACTGCTACATGTCTGGGTTTCTCTGTCTCATTCATTACTGTATCTACCACAAAGGCTGTACTTCTTCTAGACCTAAAAATCAGACACAAGCTCTATTTAATTTTGAGCAACAATCGATCTCTGTGACTCTCAGAGTAATTTCATGCAATTCTCACCACGATATAACAGACTTGAGTGCTAAGTCAAAGACCAAACTTGGCTTAATACTAAACTACTTTTTTTAGACTACTTTGTTTCAATTGTCACAGTTTGCAAAAGGAAACTGAATAAGTATTTTTAAAAGGTTATTGCCATTTTACAGGAGGCAGTTATCATATCAAGACATTTTGGTATGTACAAGTGAAAAAATCTCTTTTAGTATTGTTTTTTAATATTATAAAGAGAATTATACAGGCATTTTCTGTGCTTTGGTGTTTTGTTTGGGGATGCCTTTAAGCAAGAAAGCCCATCCTCACACACATGGGCACGAATGATCTGTCTCAGTAAAAAATTAGAACAGAATTTATTACAGGCTGAAGAAAATTGGCTTAAGGCTCTTTGTCATTAAAAACAGAATGGACTAAAAAGTTTTTGATGCAGCAATAATAAGGAAATTCTATGAAAGTTAGCATTTGTAGGAGGCACAATCATAGCCTAGATCAGAGAAGCTGCTTGGAAGAATTGATGCACAGCTGGAGTTCTGATGTTATCTAGGCAGACACATCCAGCACCCTTGTAGGTGAAGGTGAATGCCATGGTATAGCCACTTGTTAGTTTTCATTGCAGGCTTAACTGAACCAATATTTACAGTTCCTATCCTCACTGATTGTATTTTTTTAGTGAACATGAAAGATGGGAAGAAATAAAGTTATATGTAAATATTGCAAACCCTTCATGCCAGCATCTGGAGGCCTTTTCTGCTCCTTTGGATGGACTCCATAATTTAAACAGTCTAAAGTCATAATGTTATGTATACAGACAGTTTTGCTTGGCAGTATTTCACTGTTCCAAGGCACAGGTTTGGTTTTTTTATTGCTATATGCATGCATGGCATTCAAACAGTTCCTGTTCAAATGATTACTGACTGCCTTTGGTTCAACATTTTCAACACCAACACTCCATGTGTGCATGCCAGCCATATGAACTGAGAGTGAGCCAGCTTCTGAAAGGCAGGATGTACTCCCCTTCTTTGACCTGCAAGGAACAGGTCTGTGTGAGCCTTGCAGAGCCCTTTGCACTTCGTGAGTACCACACGTCATGCAACAATATTACATCTCCTGCCTTCCAGCAGCAGCCTTTAACTGAGTCCACCTTTCTCCCACCAATAAAGCATGGGCATTAAAGCCATCAAAAGGGTGTACAGGGCGGGTGGGGAATGTCATCCATGTCTCCAGGAAGGGATGAACATACTCCTCTTTCTGGTTAAAGGGCTGTCATTTTGCTGAGCCTAGGACAGAGAGACTGAGTACATGTAGGCAGTTTAAATTTTTACTATAACAGCATTATAACAAAACACAGAAGTTTCCTGTTGTGTATGTCTTTGCCATTTGGCTACAGTACCTTTCTTAGGCAGATTCTGCACAGAACTTCACTTTAGTCTGTGTATAGATGGAAAATGCAATTAGTGCCAATTAGAAGTAAAGCCTGGGTTGAAAAGACTCTTTGGTAATTCGTTAGACAGCTCTGCCATCAGGAAGTAGTCTTCTCTTTTCTTCTATTAATATTATTTCTATTAGTAGGGCACCAGCTCTTTTTTCCATGTGATCTCCTACACTAAGAATCCTAGTACAGAAGAGTCACATTCCCATATTTCTTAGAATTCAAATACATTCATGGTATGTTTTTCTTTTGCTCTGTGGACTCCCATAATGAGTCAAAAAAAGTCAAAAAAGACTATGGGAATGTCTATTATTTTCCCTTAGCCAAGGGGAAGTCATGTTGCTTTTGTTTGTGAACAAATTGCTCCCCCTTCCAATGATTTTGTTTTTCTTTTCTGTTCTTTTCTCTTCCTGCAGCTTTCCAATTTCCTTTTGGTATCTAGAGGCCTGGAGTGAATAAAATTATTCAAGCATTCTTCTCCTAGAACTCTATCCACTTACAGAAACAGAAAATTCTCAAAGCCAGTCTGGGCTAATTCTGCAACCATATGTATTTCATATAGACATTTATGGCATGAAGGGAGCAAGTGACATGTCTAAAATCTTCAAAGTAACAAAATTCCACACCCTCAGCATTAATTAGTTCCCACCACAGTTGTGCAATAAGCATTACAGCACAACTACTGTGTCAATGGCGAGAAAATTGTAGTCAGTTGAAAACTACCCCACATTGCACAAGCTACAACCAGAAGCAAACTGAGGTCAGCATTTTTAAAAGTAGATGCACCTCTGTTCCTGAGCAGCAAACTTCCAAAGTCTGTATAGTAAGTGGAATTTCCTACCCTGTTGTCCAATGCTCCCAGTATGCAGTCTAAACCTGCACTGGCATTTCATTCTGCCTGTTTCTGGTACAAGTGACCATGTCATCTGTTGTTCCTTTGTTTTTAAACTTTTATCCTCTTGCAAAATTCTCTGTGTTACTGAATATTCATGTAGATTGTATTCCTACAGGTGAAAAACCTTACGGGTGAGAACTTTTTTCTTAAGTGATTCTTGCTGTTTAAAATTTTTGTGTACTATTCAAGGAAACATCTAAACCAAATTGGATTATCAAAATGTGCACTGTGGTTTACCTGAGGTGCAGCATGCACTAGTACTGATCTCTCCAATTTCAATATTGAATCTGTTACCTGTTCTCAAGGGCTTATACTCTGGGAGAGGAGAAAAATTTCCTTGTGCCTCAAAACATAGACAGAGAATAGGAAAGGTCTCAGGATGTTCTGTTAGGGTCAAACATATGTTCTTTTAAACTCTAATAGGACATAAGCATGACTTCCCATTCAACATCTGTTGTCAGCAAATTAGTTGAGGTATATCCAAGGGAAGGGTTTTGTATACATAATGTTCCTAATATTTTAATTTTTTTTTACTGTAACACAACAAAATGCTTTCATCTAAAGTCAAGAGACTATCACGTGTATCCAAACAGTTGCAAACCAGACGACAGGGAGGATGACTGTTAGGCAGTTTTATAGTTTGTTCAGCACCATGCTCTCTCTTCTGAGGAAGAAAAAGAGGATATGCCTTTTTAAGCCAGTGTTTGCCAGTCCTTTTCACTATGCTGCATTTTAACTTGTTCTCAGTGGTTTCAGCTTTCTACATAGCAGCACTTTCTGCACACATACTCTTGCATGATAGGCAAGTCTGGAGAAACCACCTAGAGAAAAGCTAAGAAATAAATCACATCCATATTCATCTCAGACATTTGTAATCATCAGAGGACAAGAGAAATTCCTTACAAGGAGATAACTGTAAGCAAGGTAGTCAAACCAACAAAACTGAACTAAGGTTTCATAAGTTATATTGTCTATACATGATAATGGTTCTTAGACCAAACATGTCTTGATAACAGTTTCAGCTAAATATTCAGTAACAGAGCAGGTATTTGATCACTCTATCTTTATTGTGACTTATTCCTAGAAGTGCTCAAAAGAGTATGAAGGAGATAAAACATTAACCTTTTTGTACTTCTGTGAGATCAGAACTGACACAGTCCATATCCTCCTGTCAATCTAGAACATCATTCCTTCAGATCTATATCTCAGGAGGTCTTCCAGTGACGAGCTTCACAAGCTCTGAGATATGTTGATCATTAATGGCTCTTATTTTCAGCCTCCTCATAAAATGAAGGTCAGCATTGTCTTCCATACACCTTTCCGGCAGAGCAAATTGCCCCAATGTTTCCACAAGTGGAAGGAGCAGAGCCAAAGCGTTATGCATCTTCAGCTACAAGCAGATGTAAATCTTAGCTTGTCAGATTTTCAGGGCACTGTCAGCACTGATGAGGACCACATGGCTCCTCCAAGACTTAAGAGTATATATCAATCTCAAAAGTCTTTTTGTTATCTTGTGCCTTCTGTGTAGGGGTAGGATACAGTGGGCCACAGGAAAGCACTGAAGTAAATTATGCAGTGAGGAGGTGTTTTCAGCCTAAATTTACAGTCTCAGTTGGATTTTAGCTTGGAGACCCTCACAATCTAGCTATCCTGGACTGAAAGTAACATTGACTGTGTGAGAACAGGTGCTGCCTGCAAGGTGAAGCAGACCTGGGAGCTCCAGTGACATCATTAGAAAATAGTAGCTGATGATTCTGCTCTTAGCCACTGTGAAAGTGATAATTTTATAGCGAAAGAGAGAAAGTATCAAAACTAAAGGCTGGCTAAAGAGAGACAATAGAGCCCTCAAGGCTGAATTCAGGTAAGTAAATAAGTTGTAGAAATAAAAGCCTAAGTCAAGCAGAATTTCCATTCAAGAAGCTGGAATGTAGTGGGATGGGTTCTTAAGCTAAAACAGGGAGAGGATGCCCCCAGTTTTCAGATCCTTTTGTTTGCTTAGATAATAACTATCCCTTAGATTGCAAGTTCCCTATCATTCCTGCATGTTGCATTAAGTGCTATCACATTAAACCTACAGAAAATATGTATTTTCTGAAGAAATGAAACAAGCCTATTCCTAAGAAACAGTTTTGCTGATGCAAATCAGCTCCTCTTGCTCTTAAGGAGCATGGAATTCTTGACCCCAGACAGGTTTCTCTGTCTATTCCAGCTCTCAAGGAATGTGAATTCATGCATTACTGCTCACTCTCTAGTCTTCCCTCTCCGCATTACTCTCTCCCCCTTAGCTTAATTATTGCATGTACTTATTTCATCTTGTAAACCAGTACGTATTCAGAGGATTACTCAAAATGAGGAAGTCTATACTGAAACATGTTCACATTACTGTATCAATTTACCTCACTTATCATCGCAGAAGATTTTGTTAGGAGTTCATTTACTTGTATATATGTATCCAAATGGGACAGATGCATGTAGGATTTATGCAGGGCTTTGTTGCAACACAGCTGAGGAGCATGATGTTAGCTGTAGTCCTGTACCAGGCCCTAGCAAATACATGAAGAAAAGAGTGCTGAAAATAGGATAGTTGTAGATGGTCTTCCTTTCTTTCTTTAGTTCTTTTGTTCTTTCATTCTTTCTCTTTCATTCTTTCTTTCTTTTTTCTTTCTCTCTTTCTTTCTTTCTTTCTTTCTTTCTTTCTTTCTTTCTTTCTTTCTTTCTTTCTTTCTTTCTTTCTTTCTTTCTTTCTTTCTTTCTTTCTTTCTTTCTTTCTTTCTTTCTTTCT